>JAYXIM010018335.1:0-133303 GCA_037575425.1 Anastrepha fraterculus | reverse complement strand
CAACATTGCCCAAAATATCATACTTGGATTAATTGGCATGGAATAACTCACAAGCCAAAAATGTTGCTTAAAAATAAATTTTTTTGTTCGTAATAATGAGGGAAATAACACATTTGGCGGCGCGCTATCGAATTATTATAAGGTATACAAGTCGTCATGATCAACAGTGCAGCCGGCAGATTTTCGACCTTCTCTCGAACTTACGGCCCTCAAGTAGCCTTCTATACGTACGTGTATACATATAGTACATATATTGAACTACCCAGACTTATGTGCACCTTTCGGCGAAGAGTCGGTATTCCTTTTCAATAATTTGTCCAAATTAGTAAAATTATAACAAATTAATATGTTAAAGGGAACACAAAAATTCCTCAGACTATCTCACAAAGTACTCAGCAAACCACTACTCAATAATATTCCAGTACTCAAAGGGGAAATCAAAGCCTATGTACGTTACATTTTATGCCTATTCTCTTATTCCCGCCTCACTGGTATACGCCGATGAGTGCAATCTAAGTGTGCCAATATATGCCCAAGTATTTAGATAACAAACATACATACATTTATAGATACACAAATCAAAGTAAGCATGCACGCATACATGCATTGTTATCTCAACTGCATATTTGCATTAGTCGCCGACTTCCCCGCTTACCTCTCGCCGGCACCGGATCCTTTTGCGGTGTGCCCAGTTCAATTTCCTTATACTCCTGATACAAATCACCAATTTGTGCTGTACAACGCAAAATCAGACTGCCAACATTATTACCACCATTACCAATGTTGCTGCCACCACCGGCGCTATGCACCGAGTTGAGGCCATAACCATTGCCAATGCCGCTGCCACCATTGTAGCCACCGTAGCCATGACCGCCGCCGTGGAGCAGTGATGGATTTGCATTGGTAAAGTGGATGCCCTGCAGCTGCAATTTTAAGCTGATGCGCGATGCCATCAAATTGTCAATGGTACGAATGTATTGTGTTTCCGACGTGCCAACCTGCAATGAGAGAGAGAGAGAGAGGGAGTTATTAGTAAATCAGAATGAAATGAATGTGGGGTTGAGTGATATGGTTGCATAAAGAAGCAATCACGCAGCTGATAGGAATAGAAGGAGTAATTTCAATTTATAAAAATAATTAGAATCACAAACACGAAGGAGGCTATGGAGTTTGGGCTTATTGTAGTATCATACAATCGGAAATTAGATAGCACCCGTTGTTTGAATGAGCTGCTTTATGATGATGATTTAAGTAGAGCAAGAAAAGAAACAGATAATAAAATTAAGCTTTTAAAATTTCTTACATTATTTACTATTCAGTAAGGCCAATAATATATGATTTACCCCTTTCTGAGGTTACAAAAATTTCCTTCTCCAAGAAAAACCAGGCAAAACAAATAATCCCTTCCCTTAATGTGATTATGAAGAATCGAATGCCGTTTTTAAATTTTTGAGATCGGCAAAACCAAAGAGGCGCAAAACAGCAAAAAGAGAGACCAACACAAAAGAGTGAGTACAACACTACTCGGTGTAATCAGCAGGTGTATGTATGTATGTGAAAGTAAATAGTACCGCTATCAGCAAATGGTGGCATAATAAATTAAAATATGCTGATGCCTGCCTTTTTAACATTTGCATGGGATTTTTTATCTCTATTCATATTAGCAAATTCTGAACCTTTACTGAGTTGTAGTTTCTCATCAATAAACACTAAAAAAAAAATTTACTCAATAAAAAAAATTCTCAAATCATTGAAAAAATCTTAGTCAAAATGAAATCAAATCAATTCAATTCAATTCAGCATTCTTTACCATTAGAAACTAAAGCTTTCCTAAAATGTTTCACATCATTTCATAATAGCAATCACCCGTCGAGGAAAAACTCACGCACCGCTTAAGCTTCAAGATTCCATGCTTTGTATGAAGTTCAGAAAAATGTCCATGCAAATTTTTCACTTTTTAATCAGAATATGGAAGAAAATTGTAAAAATAAATTTACAAATAAGAAGCAAAAAAGAGAAAATGCTCTACAGTCTCTTTCTCTGAAAGGTCCCAGCAGCTTCTGCAATGGGTGTAAAATGGTAACCCTAGCCTTTCCGCGTGTGTGCCGATAGTCCAATGACCGGTAAACACAGCTACGAGTTTGGAAATTGAATGGAGAGGAGTTCAAAGGACTTTCTGAGTCCTCCGTATATTGTACTTGGGCCAAAGGGTTATCGAAATAGCACAGAAATGCAAGAAATCAGTCCTTTCTGCGCTTTCATGAGAAATAAGTTGTGCAGTTCCCCTTTACCAAGTGTCAGGAGTATACCGATGACCGGGTAGAAGGTCTCTGACACCAACTCAGTCGCTTTTCAAGCTCATCAGCTATGTTCCTATGTTCTGGAACCCAGATTAGGGAAATGTTACCTGCACAGCCAAGAGATTTGATCTTCTCCTTACAGGAGCGTACCGGTTTCGTTCCGCACCATGCCGTCATCAGAGCCTTGATCGCGGCTTGACTATCGGAGAAAATGTGAATATCTCCCTGGCTCCGGCGTTCTCTAAGGATTCTTCATACCTGTCGAATCGCAAAGACTTCTGCTTGAAAAATACTAGCAGTGTTCGGCAGTTTAAAGGAGATAGATAAATTGGCTGATTTAGAGAAAACCCCTGCTCTGACTCCTGATTCCATCTTAGAACCGTCAGTGAAGACAGAGGTGCAAGCTTCGGTGCAGATTTTCCCCTCGATCCAAACCTGCCTATTTGGAATGATTGCGCTGGCACCACCCTGGAGTAGTTTGCGGATAGGGAGATCTGTTCGAAGTTCGGAGAAATACGATGTTAACTGCCCGAAAATACTACCATGACCCTTGAGAGATTGCCTCGATAGGTCAACCTCCCTTAGTTGCACTTTGAGTTGCGATGGAAATAACGTAAAATTAGATGGGAAGCAAGTGCAAAAGGATATTCAGTTCTACACTGGGGCAAGTTTTAAATGGTCTGGTGATGCCAATGCACACAGTCCTTTGCACTCTCCCCAGTTTAGTGTTATTATAGCCCTTTCGAAGATCTTTCCACCAAACTACGCATTCATGCGTTAAAATTGGCAAAACCACTTCGTTGTACATCCACAGCATGACCTGTGGGTGATGTCCCCATTTTTTACCGAACATAGATTTGCAGGTGTAGAAGGCTATAGTGGCCTTCTTTACCCGATTTTTAATGTGTAGCTTGCACTGGAGTTTGGAGTCAAGTATCACTGCAAGATACCTAACTTCTGATGAGAGCCAGAGAAGGTGGTTGTTTAATATGGGAAGTCGAAAGGGTGGAGGTTTATATTTTCTGGTCAATAGCACCAGCTCCGTCGTCTCAGAGTTGACTCGGAGGCCGCAAAATGCAGCCCAGCGACTGAATACAGCCAGTGACCTTTCCAAAATCTCAGCCATGACTGAGGGAAATGGTCCCGATGCTACTACCTTAACCCCACCCTTGTTTAGCATTTTCATAACTTCGTCAATAGCAACTATCAAAAGTAGGAGCTAAAGGACAGTTCCATTTTATCATAATAAAGTAAAAATTTGAAGTGTCTCAAAAATTACGTTGATTTTGACACATTTTTTTTTTCTTTAAAAAAAAGGAACAATAAAACAAATGAAGGGTTCGAATATATTTACAATTTTCTCT
The DNA here is from genome assembly GCA_037575425.1 of Anastrepha fraterculus. Classification (NCBI taxonomy): domain Eukaryota; kingdom Metazoa; phylum Arthropoda; class Insecta; order Diptera; family Tephritidae; genus Anastrepha; species Anastrepha fraterculus. Next base: position 129,639 of record JAYXIM010018335.1, on the reverse strand, counting down.
GTAAAGGTTTTTACAGAAATGCAGAATAGTTGTATGAACATCTCCGCAATAATTTTCTTACACTGCTGTGACTAATAGGGAGCTCTCTGCTATAATTGACAAACTTCAAAAATATTAGCAGTATTGCCTTACAAATTTAAATATTTGCAACGTCATTCTACCGCTCACGCATACATACATTTTTTTTGCACAAATATGCAAATGAATACTAACATCGCATTGTGCAACACTTTTGCTTGCCACCAAACCGCAACCAACAGTCTTTCAGTTGAATTCGCGCTTTTTGGATGTTGACCAAATATTGTGGCTGCATTCGTAAACAGCCAAATTGGTGCTATCCGATCGAGGGTGCTAAACCGAAATGGGTTGTGGGGGAAGTGGAAAATTTAGAAATTAGTTAATCGTTGGCACAAGTCGATGAGCAGAAATAAGCCACTTCAAAAAAAACAAAAAAACCTAAAGTGGTTGCAGACAGCCCTCATGCCATTTGGTTTTAAATACCTTTAAATCATCTGTATTTTAATAACTTTTTTAATTTAGGTTCCCCAAATATTTACATTGAAAATATTACCAAAATGTTCTGCGAAAGTTCTTAAAGTTCATATTTCCATATTTGTCTGTTTGAACTCGCCAACCTTCAGAACGGATGAATGGAATTTGACTAAATTTTCATGGATTGGCGGTTGATTTTTTTAAACAGGTTATAGAAAACACCCGCAGATTATTGGGTTAGAATTTGCCCGAGGTAACTGATGCCTGCCGTAAGAGGCGACTAAAAACCACACCTCAGCCTGTTATTTATGAGTTAACTCAACGATAGGGGGCTGAGCGAAACAGGAACGGTTTGGTGTCGTCATTGGAGCGTTCAACCACCTAACAGTGCATAATTTTACATTTGCTTGTCGGGCTTGTGTGTCATTCCGCAGTTGCGGTTTGGTCTCACGTGCAAGTGAATGTAACATAACAGAGACCCAATCTGCTCTTATGCATATTCTTTTGGAGCCCAACCAAAACAAGGCTCTGTCGACCGAGTCAAGGCGATATAACTTTGTTTAAAGTGACAAAGTGTTAAAGTGTTGAGGTACCCGTGCTGGGCACACTCTCGGAAGACAAGTTGCTGGCTTCTAGCCAGGACACAGTGTTCGGACCCAGCACGTTGAATGCTCACCATAGCACTCCACTGCTGAAAACCAGTCGTCTAAAGCCTATAACTCAACAAACGCAATCCTCTTCCCCGGCGACCTCTAGTAAGGATGTCAAAAATAAAAATAAAAAATCCTCTGGCTCGCTGCTCAAAGCGTGCTACCTGAGAGCCAAATTCATTCTGGCTAAGATGGATAAGAATTAATTGCCCGGTAGACCACATGATCGCAATGCAGGGGACAAGGTCAGATAGGAGGTCGTAGATTCGAAGTACGAAACCAATACCGCTAGGAAAACTTCCGACCTCCAATCACATAAAAATCCTCAGAACCAACCAGCGGCTAAGCGTGATCGATCACAAGAAGTGAGCGGGCGCGCTGCCAAGAAAATAAAAAAATCCTCGACTTAGAGAGTTTATGGCCCTACAACAAGTGCGGTGGTTGCTTATAGCGAGGTGGCCAGGGATCACCTCAAAGTCACCCTCGTAAACGCAAAATCCCATTGTGGTAGGGAGGTGCTGGCCAATTGGGGTGCCATTGAGGGACAGCTGTAAGAAATGATCACCTCATGGCAAACCAAGGACAAGTACCTCCTTTCGACTCGGGAGATATTTGCCGTGGCTGTAGGGTGATTAAGTGTGCCGATGAGTTCTGGTACTTCAACCACTTCACCTACGTACCTACAGATAAACCTTATAGTGAAAATATTACTCTTCAGATGGCGCTGGCGTTGAAATATTTCTAAAAATTATATTTATGATTCAGATCGGTTCAACTTCAGGATAAATACTTCATCATCATCATGCATAGCACTACAGCTCGTTGTGAGCCTTAGCTTTTTCCACAATATCTCGGTCCACAGCCATACTACGGTAGTTGGTCCCTCCTATGCTTCTTAGATCGTCCTTAACGTCGTCCAACTTTCGCTTCCGCGGCCGCTCTCTTCGCTTTTCATCAAGCATGTGCGGAAGGTATTCTTCTGACATTCGGCAAACGTGTCCCAGCCATCGGATGCGCTGCGATTTGGTAAAGCGCCCAAAGTTTTCGCCTTAAACGAATTCCTCTAGCTCACTATACCGTATGCGATAGAAACAATTTTCTTTTCGTACTGGACCCAGTTTTCTTCTTTCCAATATACTTAATTGTGTGATAGTAACTGTATTCAGTGTCCACGTTCTACATCCATATGTTGCCACGGGTCAAATCATAGTTTTGTATATTCTGATTTCCAGTTTCCTACTCAACAGCTTGTTTTTTAACAGTTTAACGTGGGGAAAATATGTTCTGTTTCCAGCCTTTACACGGTCTTGGATAGCAATCGCAAAGGACTGCATGTACTGGCATCACCAGAGCATGTAAATCTTGCCCCGTTATTTCCATTGCAGCTCATAGTGCAATCAGGTTAAAAGAGGTTGGCTTCTCGGGTCAATCTCTCAAGGGTCATGGTAGTATTTTCGGGCAGTTAACATCGTATTTCTCCGAACTTCGAACAGATCTCTCTATCCGCAAACTAGAGTTTGAGCGTCGTGCTATGGCAATCTTTCCAAATAGGCAGGATTGGATCGAGGGAAAAATCTGCACCGAAGCTTTTCCCTCTGTCTTCAGTGACGGTTCCAAGATGAAATCGGGAGTCGGAGCAGGGGTTTTCTCTAAATCAATCAATTTATCTATCTCCTTCAAACTGCCGAACACTGCTAGTGTTTTTCAAGAAGAAGTCTTTGCGATCCTGCAGGCATGCAAACTGCTTAGGAAACGCGGGAGCGAGGGAGATATTAACAGAACGAAACTAGTAAACTCCTGTAAGGAGGAGACAAAATGTCTTGGTTGTGCAGGTAACATTTCCCAGATCTGTGTTCCACAACACAGGAACATAGCTGATGAGCTTGCCAGAAAGGAGACTGAGTTAGTGTCAGAGACCTTTTATCCGGTCATCGGCATCCCCCTGACAGTTGTTAAAGGGGAACTGCACAACTTATTTCCCATGAAAGCGCAGAAAGAACTGATCTCCATTTCTTGCATTTCTGTGCTATTTCGAAAACCCTTTGGCCCCAGTACAACATACGGAGGACTCAGAAAGACCTTTGGACTCCTTTCCAGACCCGTAGCTGGTCATCGGTCACTGGACGTCACTGCACACACGCGGAAAAGCTATGGTTGCCATTTGCCACGAAGTGGTAACTTCAACTTGGGAAACAAAAAGATGTCGCACGGGGCCTTATCACTACCTACTTGGTGTTTGGTCAAATAATCCAGCGCAATTTGGGCTCAGTGCGATGGCGCGTTATCATCATGCAAAATCCAAGAATTGTTTGCCAACATTCCCGGCCGTTTACAGCATACAGGCAGACAGTAATGAACCGATGGCAAAGTGACAGATGTGTGTCTTACAGTCCTACCAATGTAAGGAAAAATATGGACTGGTTCCCACGTGCACGGTACGTTTAAATTAGACATTATCGGTACTTTTTGATCATAGGGTATATGTACATTATTGCTGCTTACACTCTTTTTGGATGTTTTGCCGAGCTCCTACTCCTATTTGGTTTCAGCATACAAGTTTTCGATACGCCAATTCAGCACAATTTCAACCATGGATTGCTTTACAGCGAAACAACGCGCTGAAATAATGACGCGCTATACATCGAAAATAGTCCTTCTATTATTTTAACTCAACGGGCATATCGCAAAGAGTATCGCGGCAAGCAGGCACCGTCTGACAAAACTATTCGTCGTTTGGTGTCGAATTTTTTTTGAGCACGGGACACTAATAGATTGTCAACATGCCCTTCATCAACGACCAAGACGTTCCAATGAACTTGTTGAAGCAGTGGGGGAGAACGTTGCCCAGGAGCCAACAGTATCGTATCGTCGTCGCGCTCAGCATTTTGGCGTCAATGAAACCACAATACGGCGCATTTTAAAGGATGATTTAAATTTGTTTCCATATAAAGGGCAATTGACACAAAGAATATTGCCGACAGACCATTACCATGACCATGACCAAATTACCGCATTTGGGGAACTGAGAATCCACACGAGATTCATGAAACACCATTGCTTAACCGTAAAGTAACTATTTGGGCCGGATTTTGCGCCAAAACCATCATTGGACCATATTTTTAACGAGAAAACGAAACGTTCGATGAAAACCGATATCGATGGCTGTTGGCTCATTATGTCTGCTCGCAAATGCGTGAGAAAGGTTTAGACGGTTACTGGTTTCAACAGGACCATGCCAAATGAGTTTTTTTTTCAAAGTTATTCAATGTTTTCATACCGACATCAAAGATGGCGCACCCTGTACTACTAGTGGAACTGTCAAGCAGCCTAAAACAACGACAAAAAATACTGTAGATCCGCCATTTTGTTTCTTAAGGCGCCGATATACGAGTACTGCGCATACAATGTTACATTTGTTTTTATAACAAACACCTTTCTTCCGAATTTAAATATTTTGCTTAGATTCTATCAAAAACATTCTCAAAGTTTGCTCTATTTCTCGTCTTCTAGAGCAACTTTCGCCTTTAAACCACACATTTAACGATCTTCGTATACTATTTTCTTAAATTCCTTCTCTTTATATATATTTATATAAAATTCTACATGTGTGTGTATGTCTTTTCAGATAAAAAAAATTACATTTTCCATTCGCAACACAAAGATCTCTCGAATTGTTCTTGTCGAAAAAATCATTAAAGTGGTGCAGCTCAACTATTTTGTTGCAGAAATTGCAGAAATTCAAAGCACAGCAGTAATGAAATGCAAAAATTTATTGTTGCGTAAAGCAGTTAAGCATTGGACTTGTATGTGTTTATTTGCAACGATATACCTATGTATGTGTGTAGGCATGTGCGTGAGGCAAGAGCAAGTGGCAGGCAGCAAGCAAACTAGAAGTAGAAAAATTGTATGCAATTTAAGAAACGCTGTAAAAAACAAGAAGATATGAAAGGAAATGAAAAACAAAACATTGTTGAAAATAAAAGTGGCACCGAGCGTGGGTACCGGAGGGGCGGCAAGCAATACAAATGGAAATGCAACGTGGCAGCAGAAATCAGGGCAGTGCTAAAAATGCACAACAATACAAAAGCGGAGAGAAAAACAAATAAAGAAAATTTAGAAAAATGCGATGTTTTCCGCTGAAGAAAGTGATGAATTGCAGGAAAATAGCGTTGAATAAGAATTGATAAAATATTCCTACCCTGCAGTAACAAATAGAGAAATATCTGTCAGTGAACCAGTTTTATATTACTTTTATACCCTTTACGAGGTGGTCCACAAAACCAGCTTCACCCAGGTTAGGTTAGGTAATTTTTTTTTTTTTACGAGGAGGAAGCATCGAAAGCCTAACCCCGTCAGTGTGGGTCTTTAACCCGAACTAAACCTCCTACCGTCCAAGTACCGAGCTTTTGGTTGTTATATCCCAGCGTCTTTGCCATTTAGATAGACTCTCGTATCTGATTTCTTTGCGCTCTTCAGCTATTAACGACCTGCCAAGGCTTCGACTTTTGTCATACATTCTCTTACTTTCCAGAGCCATTATATCTGGGAGCATTATGCCCGAGATTACCCCGATAGCGGTCAGTCGAAACAGAGATATTGTACTCTTGCCATATGTTTCGTATTTTAACGCTTGTCCCCATACCGGTGCAGCATACATTACAATGGATTGGGTAACTTTTGCCAGTAGTAGCCTTCTGTTCTGGCTTGGCCCGCCTATGTTAGCCATTATTCGAGATAGCGCCGTGTTTAACCGTGCTGCTTGCATCAATCATGACTCCCAAATATTTCAGGTACGGTTGGGTGCTGATGTTATGCCCGTCTATGCTTAGTGTAATGTTCTCAATTTTTTTCCTACTTGTGGTCAAAACTGCTTCAGTTTTTTGGCCCGCAAGCTGTAGGTTTGACAATGTAAGCCAGTTTTTTTAGTTTGCACACTGTCGCACTACATATAGTCTTGATTTGATGAAGCTCTTTTGCCATTATTGCCAACGCAATATCATCCGCTTATCCGATTAATTGGACTGCTTTTGGTATTGGGATGCGGAGGATTCCGTCGTAGAGCACATTCCACAATATTCTATCCGACGCAACACGGGAACCCAATTTACTTTCCTTCGTGGAACCATTTTGTGGCTCTTATGAAGCGTAGAATTGATCCCAACCCCACGTCACACAGCTCTGTAAGAGGATTGAAAAAGTATTTACCTAGACAACCTGCTCTGATTTTAGCTAGGGCTGGACAATTGCAAAGGAAGTGCTGAACTCTTTCTTCCTCTTCCTCATTTCTGCAATATTAATGGGAGAAAACTTCTAGTCTGGTGGAATTCCTGCCAAATAGCCAGTGGCCGGTGACACAAGCCACGACCTTCGAAATATTATCTCTTGAGAAACTAAGCAATTCCTTTGTGCTTTACTTGTTTATTTGCAGCCATAGAAGCCTAGCTGTTACACATGTATCTTTATCTCTCCATGACCTATTGGCTTCTTGGATAATGTTGTCTTTTATTACTCGTGGCCAAAGGTATTCCAATGGCACTTTTATCCCTGAGCAGTTGAAGAGCAGCACCTTTTCTGGGTAGCTCTTCAGCTTTACAATTTCCCTCAATATCCTTCGATCTTAGTATAGCCGCATTCATTGATTTGATGGCCGCCTGGCTATCCGAGAATATGTAGGGTGAGCCATGTAAAATTTGATTTTTGAATCGGCTATAAAAAAAAAACTAATAAATATTTTTTCAAACTTTTTTTTTATTTTGAAGATTAAACATTGTCATTTATGAATGAAAAATAATATCGTTCAAATGACTGCCACTACTGGCTTTACAGTAGGCCATTCGATCAACCCAATTTTTAAGCACATTTTCGATTGTTTGGGCTCCAATTTCGTGAATGACAACTTCGATTTCGTGTTTTAAAGCATCAATCGTCTCTGGATGGTTCGCATAGCATTTGTTCTTAACGGATCCTCACAAAAAATAGTCCAAAGGTGCAATTGATATCGGAATTTCGGCTGATTATTCGGTTTCCGAAAAAGATAGCCAAAAGTTCGAGTGTAACTTTGGCAGTGTGACAAGTTGCACCGTCCTGTAGAAACCAAATGTCGTCCATGTCATCCTCTTCATTTTTTGGGAAACAACTCGTTGAGCATGTCACGGTAACGCTCGGAATAGGTTTTCAATATTTCCCAATTTTGTTCAAGCGTATAACGTCCCATTTCGTAAATGTCAAACCTTTAAGGGGGAAGCTGGTCTAGAATTTTGAAAAAATCGAAAAATTTTTTTTTGTCTTAAAAGGTGCTTTAGGGTCTTAGAAATAATATACCAAATGAGGGATGCCAGCAAAAATATCTAAATGCCCAAATTTTTCATTCGACGGCAGTGCCTCGCAGGTATGCCCCGAACGCTACTTACAACTTTAAACGCGTTTTTCTCGAAATCACTTTTTTTAAACTGGCCGAAGACATAACTCGAACAAATCTTTACCGATTCTTACGAAATTTTGACAATACATTCGAAATACCTTTCTCCGGAGACGTACGTAGGATTTTTTATTTATATTACATAGTTTTTTTTTTAATCAACAATTTTATGTCGTTCTTTATAGTGAAAATTGTAACTTTTTGTTCAAACGTGCACCATTTCGCGAGAAAACAAAATATCGAAAAAATCCTACGTACGTCTCTTTCTGTTGTTATATAGAAACTAAAAAAATTTTATTTTTTGATCCAGGACAAAAATTAAGGAGTTTACGTCTTCGGCAATGGACCCACTAGAAAAAAAGGCGCCTTAGGAGAACTGCTGGACAGCGGCCATTTTGAAATTAATTCAGACGAAAAATTTTGTATTTGTACCATGAAAGCTATATTATTAAACCTATTTCACAGATTTTCGATTGATTCCTTTGTTGAGTCAAAATAAATTCATAAAATATGCCCATTTTTTGCGCTCTAGACCAGCTTCCCCCTTAAGTAAATTATGAACAGATTTGACATGTCATTTGTGTTACCATTCTCAAAAAAATAGGTGGTTCAAAAAACAAACGCTATTATATGGCCCACCCTGTATTATGGTAAGGAATAATTTTGCTAAGGAAAAAAATAGAAATCACAAAAGGAAAGCATTTGAGAATGCAGATGATGAGAGCTTCTGAATTTGAATATCATTCAGATTTGGAAGTACCCATATCCAATCATCCAATATTAAATGTACAACTATGGGTTAAAAAATAGTTGTTTTTGCACTTCACATTCAACACTTGAAATATCTCTTTCGATGAATGAAAAAAAGATAAAATCAAGAATTCAGCTCATTTTTTAGAATCATTACTTCTTCATTAGTCCACGTTTACACATTTTTACTTGAACAGTTTCAATTTTTTATTCTCAAATAAACAACATTTGACAGATTTTACGTCAAAAAAAAAAAAAACGGAAAATTAAGTTAAAAAAATATATTTTGAATATATTCAAAAAATTGCCCCCTATATAAAAAATTTTGAAGATATTCAAACAATTGCCCCCTAAATACTACTGTTGGCAAAAAGTAAGGTGAATTTATTTGTCAAACTTCGCGGGATTAAAATTTCGCTCTAGTTATTTTTTTCATGAGTTGGCAGCACTGTTAATAACATCTGGGCCAACTTTCATGTGAATGTCGTTATCAGTAATATATTTACGCTTGTGTTTACCAAATGACCAAGAGTGCATTTTTTGATTTTTACAATGTCTGATTTGATTGAGCAGAGAAGTGCCATCAAATTTTGTTTGCGGAATGAAATTTCGGCTGCGGAAACGTTTAGCATGTTGTGGAAGGCATTTGGTGATTCGACCATGGCGCAGAAAAATGTTTATAAGTGATACAAAGACTTCAAAGAGGGTCGAGAACGTGTTGATGACTTGGAGCGCTCCGGACGACCATCGACGCCAACAGATGACCAACACGTCAATAAAGTGAAGGAGTTAGTGCTCAAAAATCGTCGCTTGACTGTTAAATACCTTACTGATATGATCGGAATACCGGAAACTCTCAATTTCTTGGAAAAAAGTCGTCGCGCTGCTGTGTGTGAAACAATGCTTTCAGACTAACAGGACAAGCTTAAATGCATCATTACGGGAGATGAGACTTGGGTTTATGCTTACGACCCTGAAACAACCGACCAATCAAGCGAATATCGTGCTAAAGGCGAGGCCAGACCGAAAAGAGCACGTCAAAGTCGTTCAAAAATAAAGGTCATTATGACAGTTTTTTTCGATTTTCGTGGTGTGGTGCACTATGAATTCTTTCCAGCTGGCCAAACTGTTAATAAGGAATATTTTTTTAGCGTTATGCCTCATTTACGTGAAGCAATTCGTCTAAAAAGACCAGAATTATGGGCCAACAACTCTTGGTTTTTGCATCACGACAATGCACCGTCTCACACTGCACTCGTTCTTCCTGACCATTTCGCAAAAATTCCACGCATATCGTTCCGCAACCACCGAAAAAAAATTGTATAATTTTGAAGTTTATTCAATGTTGAAAATTACGTTATATAATTTTTTAAGGTGCAACTTAAGCAACTTTATAATTTTTATGAATTAAAAAAAATAAATTTTAACTTTTTAAAAAAAAATATTTTAATACATATATTACGAAAATTTTCTGTAACAATTTTTTTTATTTCTTTGTATTATTTTGAGAAAAAAAATTATGTTTGTTATTTTTTTTTTGTTAATACATTTTTTTTGTTTTAGAAAAACACTATGTCATTTTAACTTGTGTTGAAATTTTTTTGTTGTCATTTTTGAAAAACAGGAAGCTCAGGTTTTTGTTTAGTTTATTTTTATTAATAGCTGAGACTGTCCAGAATTTTTTTAAGGTTATAGTTTTTATTTTCCTTGTTCGCTCCACTCGGGAGCATAGGGCCTCGACAGGACTCAGTCTTGCGTTGGTTTCGTTAATCTGTTTTGCTTTTTTGTCAGGGTAGGTGATTCGCCTGCCACTACCGCTTAAAATAAATAAATATAAATAATTGGCGCGTACACTTCTGTTAGGTATTTGGCCGAGCTCCACCTCCTATTTGTGGTGTGCGTGTTGATGTTGTTCTACAAATGGAGGGACCTACAGTTTCAAGCCGACTCCGAACGGCAGATATTTTTATGAGGAGCTTTTTCATGGCAGAAATACACTCGGAGGTTTGCCATTGCCTGCCGAGGGGCGACCGCTATTAGAAAAATGTTTTTATTAATTTTGCTTTCACCGAGATTCGAACCAACGACCTCTCTGTGAATTCCGAATGGTAATCACGCAGCTACCCATTCGGCTACGGCGGCCGCCAGGGTAGGTGATTCGCCTGCCACTACCGCTTAGTATCAGTTTTATAGCCCATTAAATTTTAGTACAATAAAGTGCAATTTTGAAGTAGCTCGCAGTTCTTGAAGATTTTTGATTATTGTTTTCCTTGAATGTGTTACGTATTTTCTTGTCTTTTCTTTGTGTTTTCTTGTCTTTTCCCTCTATATTTTAAAATTATATCCAACACATTCTCATCAACATTTCAAACTTCTTAGTCAGCGTCTTTAGAAAAATTATTTCTACAAAATTTTGTAGCCCCTTAAGTTCTTGTGAAAATAAAGTGCAAATTTGAAGCTCTGAATGCGATTGACTTTTGTTTTGTTTTTGTTTTTTGTTGACGGTGTTATGCATTTGCTTCCATATAACGAGTGCTGGAAATCTTTTGTTATATGAAGAAAATGCCACTTCAAACTGGCACTTTAATATCCTGCAATGTATTGGGCGGACACAATTTTTTTTTTGTAATTTTCTGATTAAAATGTTTGAAATTTTAATGAAAATTTCGTGAGTAAATTTTATACAAAGTTTGAATCTTTGATTCGTATGATGCTTTTTAGGCATTTTAATAAAAATAAAAACTAAAAAAAAACGGAAATTAGTCAGAACTGGTCAACATGGCGTGATGCGATAATTTTTTTGCGCACTGTATATGGAATCAAAATCAGAATCAAGAAACTGCATGTACGAAAATATACGGAATGTACGATAATGAATCATAGTTTATTGCATTCTTATGAGTTTGGGAACTTTTCGCCATAAATCGAGGCTTCTAGCCAGGGTGAGTTGCTTTTATTCCCACCTTCAACACATGTCTGACTGCACTCCCTGTGTAGCCCAACAGAATTGCTGTTCTCTAGCATTGTTATACATAAAGTATATACCTCTTACAACACTGATTGTTGAATTTTCAATTTGCATTTTGCAGTTTTTGCACTACACCATTGCATATTATCCAACTGCAAAGCGCGAAGAAGAACAACAAACTGTAGATGAACAACAACTCCCATACATAGATAAAACAGGCAACCCAAAGCGTTACAACTGCGCTTTTCAGCTGTAACAGAAATAACTGCCAGCAAAATAGTGAAAGCACTACTCAACTTCGTTGCCAGAAAATTCGATTGAACTTATTGGGGCATAAATATCTGATTTTAGTTTTACTCCTTTTTCCTAGCCAAAAGCAACAAGGGTATTCGGGATTTGAGTGATGAGTAAGACTGCTGCTTTCTGCTGCCAAGTGAAAGTGACTCGATATTCAAGTGCATTTTATACTCTGTAGTTACATAGACACATACATATGTATTGTACATATACATATGTATGAACTGTTGGTGCGAGTGTCTAATTACTGCTTACTTATGTATTGGTTTGTTCGGAAAGTAATTTCGTTTTTTCCCGATAGGGGATAATTGTAAAATTTTCCCTGCATTAAATTTTACACTGATATATCTTCCTTGTCCATGTTCGCTAATCTACGAGGAATCCATCCTTAGGCAAATCAAACGTAGAAAGTAGCGATGGATAGGTCACACATTGAGAAAACCACCAGATAGCATCACGCGAATGGCACTGGACTGAAACCCGCAAGGGAGCAGAGGTCGCGGTCGACCAAAAAACACTTGCAGAAGGTAGATGCTGCGCGAATTAGCAGATGCCGAAATCTCATGGGACGGTGCGAAAACAACAGCACAGAACCGTGTACGATGGAAGAGTCTTGCCAATACCCTATGCTCCCGAGATGAGTGAACAAGAAATAAAATATCTTCCTTGTACATTTGCCGATTTGGTTGCCTGGTTTATATTCGAGACTAATGCCTAGTCACCAGTAAAAGTTCCGTAACAATCCAATCGGTAGTGAATTCAAACATACAAATAAATAAACAGGCAAATAGACAAGCAGATAAACAGATAAACAGAGAGACAAAAAATCTAAAAGCTATACAAATGCATTCTATCACATTCCTGGCCTCACTTTCGGTTATTAATTTAGACAAATTTTAACTCTTTCAGGACTTTTCGACACTTTTATTCTTCTTCTTCTTAATTGGCGCGATAACCGCTTACGCTATTTTGGCCGAGTTTAATAAAGCGCGCCAGTCGTTTCTTTCTCGTGCTTACCGGCGCCAGTTGGACACACCAACTAAAGCCAAGTTCTTCTCCACCTGATCTTTCTAACGCAGAGGAGGCCTTCCCCTTCCTCTGTTACCACCAGCTGGTACCGCATCGAATACTTTCAGAGCCGGAGCGTTTGTATCTATTCGAACGACATGACCCAGTCAACATAGCCGCTGGATCTTTATTCGCTGCTCTATGTATATGTCGTTGTAAAGCTCATACAGCTCATCGTTCCATCGCTTGCGATATTCGCCGTTGCCAACGTGCAGAGGTCCAAAAATCTTACGCAGAATCTTTCTCTCAAACACTCCAATGGTCGCTTCATCATATGTTGTCATCGTCCACGCTCGTACGATCCTCTCCAACATCAGGTTTAAGAAGTCACACCACAGCGGGTCATCCTGTATGAAACCTCGTGTGGTATCGAACGGCGCTGCTGGTGTTGATCAACGTTATCTTGCAGAGCCGTATTAGTTTTGCCAGAATACCAAATTCAGACATCGTGGCATACAGGAAACTCCTTTTCGTACTGTCGAATGCAGCTTTGAAGTCGACGAAAAGATGGTGTGTGTCGATTCTCCTTTCATGGGAATTTTCCAAGATTTCGCGTATTGTGTATGTTTGGTCGATGGTAGACTTTCCATGTCTAAAGCCTCACTGATAAGGTGCAATCAGTTGGTTGACGGTGGGCTTCAGCCTTTCACACAATACGCTCGCTAGAACCTTATAGGCGATATTTAGAACACTAATCCCGCGATAATTGGCACAAATTGCAGGACCGCCCTTCTTATGGATTAGGCAGAGCACACTTAAATTCCAATCGGCAGGCATGCTTTCATCCGACCATATTTTGCTTAGAAGCTGATGCATGCACCTTACCAGCTCCTTGCCGCCATGTTTGAATAGCTCAGCCGGCAGTCCGTTAGCGCCCGCGGCTTTGTTGTTCATTAGCCGCGTTATCGCTATTCTCACCTCGTCATGATCGGGTAGCGGAACGACAATTCCGTCGTCAACGATTGGGGTATCGGCATCTTCACATTCTCTCTGACATGCGCAGCTCTCACTATTTAGCAGTTTCGAGAAGTGTTCCCTCCATAATTTAAGATTGTTCGGACGTCGGTCACCAGATCGCCGTCTTTGTTCTTACAGGAAAACGTCCTGGTCTTCTGTAAGCCGCCGAACTTTCTGGTAGAATTTTCGGGCGTTGCTCCTATTGGCCAGCATCTCAAGCTTCTCGCACTCACGTATATCGGCCTCTCGTTTCTCATCCAAGGCTTATTTAGTATTTTCACTGGGGCGGGACTTTTAAGTCGCGGGTCCCAAACCCAGCGCACAACCAGCTATCCTGGAATGCCTCTCACGTTAGCTTACTCCCGAACGGGTGTTCGGAAGCTACCCAGAGGATACTTGGGCTAATCCCGGGGGTTGTGAGCTGCTTCAACCATATGCACAAAAATCGTCCTGGCCACTCCCAAGTGAATGGCGATCAGTAAGTTTTCCCACTTCCGTGGACCTCTACACATGGAACCATCGTCTACACTTATTACACTACATTATAGAGTAATTTTCCAAGGTTCAAAATTACAAATGAAATTTGTGCATAGAGTCCCTTTCGTAGCCTGGAAATAGTCTGGAAAATTGAACAAAAGCAGCCTGCAAAATTAATAGATTTGAACGATACTACTCGCTAGGAGCTACTGCATATTCACTGCAATAGTACACAAAATTGTCAAACAAAAAAATGATTTCATATGGAAATATGTAGTTTTTTTCTTTTTTTTTTTTTTGAATGAAAGTTATTTACCTCTACCGCAAAACCACTATTTGATTTTGTCTCATATCCACAAGTTCCGAATGTTCGACAATTCAAAATTTATTTCATTTTATTAAATTTAATTACTGTATTAAATTTCTTAAGTTTATCAAAACAAAATCACTTTTCTACATACTTTCGTAAGTTTTCAAAAGTATTTTCAATAGAGAATACCCTACTTTTAAATTCCGCTTCAACTCCTTTGACACTAAACTCTACCTTTACAACAAATTATACTCTGAATTACACTAAATAACTGTCATTAGACATAAAGTATTTTCCGCATGACCGCCGCCGACTGTCGCTTACTTAGGCTGGCAGCTAAGAACAGCCTGCAATAATGGTTACAAATATGCCAGCAGCAAGAAAGTGCCAACTAACTACATACGAGTAGAAACTGACATCTGGAAGGTGCGTGCGAGAGTGCAAATCACTTTTATTTTTGAGACAAATGCAACGAATGCAACAACAAAGACAAGTCGTGCCAAATGAGCATTTGTATGGGGAAATAAAGCAACTTGAACTCCTAGGCAGGATAATCAGCAACAAAAGATGGTTCACAGAGTTAGAATAAAAGTAGCGGCAGAGATTCTGTAATGCTTGAAAATTCCCAAGCATTGCTTGTGTTCAGGGCATAGCTTTCAGTATCTTTCAAGAAAGCGCGTGCTGTATGTTGCTGGTGTTGCTTTTAGGGACTTTCATTGCTACAATTTAAGCTTATGGCTATTTGTTTGAAAAACAAAAAATAGAAAACTTGCTAAGGCATGCATAGCACAGTTGATAATAATACTTCAAAATGTTCTGGTAGCTACTCCTGGCAATATTGCAATTTTTGTAACAAGTGAGGGAAGCAAATTTATTATCCACTTTAAGGCGATAGGAAATCTCCCTCCAATTATAGAGGTATCTCATTCATGAATTGTGTTGCAAAGATAATGATGGGCATTTTAAATGAGCGACTCACAAGCTGGGTAGAAAATAAAAATATTATTACAGAATTTCAAGCAGGTTTCAGAAAGCGACATTCAACTGTACATAACATATATAACCTAGCAGCAATAGTCCATTTAAGTTTAGGGAGAAGAAAAAAGTGTACATGTTTTTTGTGGACTTTAAAGCCGCTTTTGATACTGTCCCTAGACAACTATTGCTATACAAGCTTCATGAAATAGGAATCTCCACCAAAATGGCAAACTTTATTGAAAGTTATTACAGAAATACATGTTCGATAGTAAAAGTAGGAGATGAAATGAGTGAAAAATTCAAAATATCGTCAGGAGTAAAGCAAGGATGCCTGCTTTCACCTTTGCTCTTTGCTCTTTACTTGAATGACCTGCACGACTGCTTGGAGGGGGACTCTTTATAGATGAGTTAAATATGCGTTTGCTATTATATGCTGACGATATCGTCATATTGGCAGATGAGGTTAGTGCTCTTCAAAAAATGATAAGCAACTTAGAAAAATACTGCGATAAGTGGAATATGCAAGTAAACTTATCTAAGTCAGCTATAATGATTTTTCGGAGAGGCGGTAGAATAGCAGAAAAAGAAAAGTGGTTTTTTCACGGCGAAGTTATACCAATAACGAAAGAATATAATTACTTGGGTGTAAAGCTAACATCAAAACTCAGTTTCAAGCAACATATAGAAAATAGAAATGTTCTAGCGAAAAATAGCATAAATGCAACTTGGTGCACATTTCTTAGTAAAAATAAAATTAAGTTGTCGGCAAAATGGAAACTGTTTTTAGCGGTGACTAGAACAATCCAGAGTTATCTCAGGTATGGGGAAACTCGTTGTTTGAAGAAGTAGACAAAATTCAACTTTATTTTTTAAAAAGGGTACTTCATCTCCCGAGTAATACGCCATCTTATTGCATTCTCTTGAAGACAAATGTTCCAAGTTTTCATTTGTATACACTGCAGCTTCCCTTAAAATATATATTAAAAACGTTATTTGAATATGATGATAATAGATTGCCTCATATAAAAAGGTTTTAGAAAAACAGATATTTTGGGTTGAAGAAATTAGTAATCTAGCACAAAAGTTAAATATAACATGTAACTGGGGCACTTCAAATAGAAGAGAGTGGAATAGAAATATAAATGCAATAATAGAAAATCTTCATGATTCGAGTATTGGAACTTTATGGGAAAGGGCACACCAAAGCACCCGATTATATAAGGAACTAGACCATAACAACGCCAGAAGCTATTTAAACGATAATACTGGAATCTATAAAATTATGTGGATTATGAAAGCCAGATGTGATTTAATATACTTGGGAAGCCAAAGAGATTTAAATTGCACTTTATGTAACTTAAATGAATTCGAAGACATCACACATTTCTTAGGAAAATGCCCGATACTTAAAAGAATTCGTCAAAGATTTTTTGGAAAATATAGTTATAATATATAAATATAATATGAAATCATAGACATTTTAAATGGTGTTGGCCCTTCTGGATATAATAACTTATTTAAGTTCATCACTGGTGCTATAGAATATAGAAAATTAATTTTAAGCGAATTCAATACATAGTACCATAGTAACATATGTAAAATGTAAGATTTTTTTTCTTTTTTCTTCCGACAAACGACCTAGTGTCACTGTCGTACGTTCTAATGTTAATGATTAAAAATGAAATGTAATGTTTATTTTAAAAAAGTCGAACAATAAATAATAATAATAATAAAATAAATAATAATTATCCACTTTTATGTATTTAATATATTTTTCGAAATGATTTCAGGTTATATTAACTCAGTTATAAATACATATGCCTTTTAACTCGGGCTTTTCTTAACTTTACTGGCTTCTTATCGACTGCTTTGAATTTACACTTATTGGCATTTTTTAATTAAACATTTCTTTAAAGCTCAGTAAAATAACTCGCGGTATATTTCTCTATTTTATTAGAATTATGAACAAATCTACATACACGAAATAAATTTTTTTTTGCATAAACCACCTTCATAAAACAGCTCTCGGAACAGCCGCCACATGTCGCGCTAATTCAGTTGATTTGAGATCGGTTTTTCGATCGTCTGCGTAAGGCGCTTATATGCATCAGCGGCGCTCTTAGAACTACATACGCCCCCTCATGCTCTGAATACTCTTTTCTTCTTAACCCCCCTAAATTTAGGGGCAATTTAGGAGTTGGACATTCGGCCATAATAATCGATCTGGGCCCAAACAACCCTATAGACTATTGTTTGAACGAACCATTTTTTTTGTTTTTGCCGGGGCAGACTAGCAAGTACAGCACTCAGACAACATTAAGTCCACCGTACTGCTCTCGGATTCCCTTTTTAACTTTCTTTAAGTCTACTCGACCTCCGAAGAAATTTGACTAGATCTTGTGGTGCCAAGGAGCCAAGGTGGTCACTTCTTAACAAATCAGTGTCAAAGACCTCAAGGCTGATTCGAGCGAAGGCGGGGCAGACGCAAATGCTGGGCAGTTTCGAAGAACCCCCATCAATACAGTGGTACACCTCTTTTTTAAATATCGTGGAATCCAATCAAGGAAAGCCGAATATAAACCAAGAAATGCCAATTTAGTTACTAAAATCGTAGGCTTTATAATCTTCAGAAAAAACTGATCAGTTAGATAATGTAGATCTTGCCACTGACGATACATCAAAGAGATTAGAGACAGCAGATGATGTAAAAAATGGTCTGTAAATCGCAAACTCTCTCTTATTGTCGCCCTTGTAAATTGGAGTGGTTGAAGTCAGCTTCCAATAATTGATAAATATTCCAACAGCCAAGAACTTATTTATTTACGTATGTATGTATTGGATTAAATTTGCAATTGCGAGAAGTAAATAGCTTTGTTTGAGGTGGATTTTTAATTTACTCCCTTAATACCTATAAAAAAAAAAAAAAATAATTGGCGCGTACACTTCTGTTAGGTGTTTGGCCGAGCTCCTCCTCCTATTTGTGGTGTGCGTCTTGATGTTGTTCCACAAATGGAGGGACCTACAGTTTCAAGCCGACTCCGAACGGCAGATATTTTTATGAGGAGCTTTTTCATGGCAGAAATACAATCGGAGGTTTGCCATTGCCTGCCGAGGGGCGACCGCTATTAGAAAAATGTTTTTATTAATTTTGCTTTCACCGAGATTCGAACCAACGACCTCTCTGTGAATTCCGAATGGTAATCACGCATCAACCCATTCGGCTACGGCGGCCGCTCCTTAATACCTATGCAGTAGTTAATATTCTACAAAAGCTGCGACGGCTTACGGCTCATCAAGTCAGTAAAATTTATCAAGCTCACCGTATTTGGAATAATTGATTTCATTCAAAATCGTAATTAAATCACGTATCTAAATGGAATTAGCAAATATTTTCAATTATTTTAACTAAGTGCCGCACGTAACTACGTCACTACTAAAAGTGTAGGTTTTTACGTAGTTGCCTGTCCTTTTTACCAGTTCCTCTTTACCCACCGATCAGTGGATGGCACAGAAATAAATATAACACTGGATATTAATTTTTTGGTGAATGGCGTTCGTGAGCACAGCGACTCGTCAATCACCTCACTCAACGTCTTTCAACGCTTACCAGCCACCCAACGGCAGTGGCTATTTAAATAACTGAAATGAAAGCATGAATCGTAGAGCGTTCGAAAAAGAAGTTCATTAAAAAATTTTCTTTACTCATTTGTGCTACTTTGTGTCGCACACAACCTGCCACGCACCAACCGAATAATTCCTGCAGCGCCGCTCTCTTCAGTAGGACGCCACTTCAGTGCTGTTATGGACAGCTTATTGACTTGCACATTTTTGTTGTTTTTATTATAACTTTTTTTACGCCTTTTGCTGTTAGTTTCGCTGTTGTTATTGTCTCTCTTGTTGTTTTTATTATTTATACATCAAAAGTACATTACTCATTAGCATATTGCGACTTTGTGTGACCATCTCGGCCAACTTCTCCCCTGCAAAAAATAAGGGTACTTCAATCGAAATGACTACCGTCGTAGCACCGACCGCTAGCTTCGGGCTCAAGGCATCTTTTCTTGTGGAAATTAGCGAAAATTAAATTAATTGTGTGCACTCGCTGTCTCTGACGCTGGCCCCTTTCACCGCATCTCCTCCACCAGTGGTAATTGTTCTCTTTTTTGAACTTCAGTGTTGATGTTTAAGTGTTGCGGGGGGGTGACTGAATTACAATATTTTATGTTTTAAGTAACTTTGTTTTCATGTGCACTTTGAAATTTTGCTATTATTTGTGAGCTGTTGTAGTATAAACTTATTTTACTAAATGGAGGTGTTGCTGTTTGGCTCATAATGAGAATCAGTTTTTAGAAGGAGTGAGTTTGGAAACTTCTTTTCCCTTACCGAATTAAGGTTCTTTGCTTTTGTTGTTAAACAAAAGTTTCTCAAATTTCAAAGATAAATTATGCTGTTAACTATTTTATCCAAGCTTCAAAAATTATCAGGTTGTTCTCATTTAATGAAGGGCTCTTAGCATTGTGCAACAAAAAGAATATTATTAACTTTTTCCAAAGTTTTCCCATGTTGTAGGCTTAGTCAAGACAACAGCAGCTAAAAGTTTTGAATTGATATATCTAACAAGGCTTGGTATTTTTATTTTGGATCCTTCTGCCAAGATATTCAGGGAACTTGTTCCTAAAATATTGAAGCTTCTTCTATCCAGAGCCATGCACCCGCATAGATAGTGTTCTATAGTATCTTCTCCTTCAATGTCGTTAAGCTTCTGCAATAGTCGTTATAAGGTGGTCGCAGTCTATTGGCATACCTGCCAATCAGACAATGACCTGTTAAGAACCCAAAAGGTTTCTCATGTTCTTCCTGTTCAGTTTCAACAGTGCGGCCCATGTTCCATTCTGGCCACGTCATTCTAACTAGTCTACAGTTTATTCTCATATAATATTGTAAATAAAATAATTGTTTAATACATTGAATGCCAACAGGATTTGACGAAAATCTTCACCGGTACCCAAGCAGGTGTTTTGCTAGGAAATAGTTCATATTGATTTTTGAGCGATCCTGAGGTAAGGTGCACTAGACAGGGCTAGTTTACTGGGGCGGTAGCCTTCGGTCGGGCAACACACCAGTCATTCCGGCAACGTAGAACCGGCTGCCATGGGAATGGCGATCTTCGATGTTCTAATGCCTTATGAAGGAACTTTGATAGTAAAAAGCAAAAGCACTTTTGCCACTCTGAATGAGGTACCTCAAAAACATGCATTCTGAATGCCGCAACCGCTTCTTCAGGTGTCGAAAAACGTTGACCTCTCAGTTTGTTTTTCACGTATGGGAATAAAAAGAAGTCAATCGGTGCCAAGTCAGGACTATACGGCGGATGATCCATTAATTCGATGTTTTGGGTGCTCAAAAATGCAGTTGTTTGAGCCGATGTGTGAGAGCTCGCATTGTTTTGGTGAAGAGTGATCCGTCTTTGGCGATTGGTTTTCCTAATTTCTTGGAAGACAACTGGCAAGCAAATGGTTGTGTATCACTCAGAATTTACCGTTCTACATTGTTCTAGGGGTACGGTTGCGACATGTCCAGTTTTTCCGAAAAAACAGGCGACCATTTGCTTGGAAGTGCTTCGTGCGCGAACAACTTTTGTTGGATTTGGCTCATCTTGAAACACCCATACAGTCGACTGCTGTTTACTTTCGGGCTCATACGCGTAAATCCATGATTCATCACCTGTCACGATGTCATAGACGTGTTTCGAAGCCCCGCGATCGTATTTTTTGAGCATTTCCTTCGACCAATGGACTCGAGCCTTTTTTTGAGCGATTGACAAACTGTGTGGGATCCAACGCGAACAAATTTTTTTGACAGTCAAATGTTTATGCAATATTGAATGTATGCTGGTCCCACTAATGCCTAAGATTGTCTCAATCTTACGATAGGTCACATGACGATCTTGCAATATCAGTTCGCGCACAGCATCAATGGTTTTCGGAACAGCAACTGATTTTGGACGACCTTCACGAAATTCGTCTTGTAGTGAACTACGACCACGATTGAATTCACCATACCATCGATAAACACTGGTCCTTGATGGAGCTTCATCGCCAAGAAATGAATTAAGTTCATCCATGCAATGTTGCTGAGTTAATCCACGTCGAAAGTTGTAAAAAATATTCGCACGAAAATATTCACGATTTAATTCCATTTTTGGACCGAGATGAATCTTTTAAGTTACTGTAAACAACACAAATAGCGCTGGTATTTCAAAACGTTTTGAGTACGTAAAAGCCACAAAATGTCAAACTTTGCGATACAGCTGTCAGTTGCCAGATTGCAACACCAGGGTTGCCAAATCCTGCCAAATAAAAGGCACCCCTCATACTAAACGATAGCAAAAAACGGAATAAAGTCTCAACTGAAATAACCCTTGTCGCTTTTAACTATGTTTTGACAGCCGAGAATGGCAAACTGTTCAGTATGGTTTGGCAAGTCACTATGACTCGTTTAACGCCAAAACAATGCTTCCAAATTGTGGAAAATTACTTTAGAGAGAATGAATATGTATCTAAATAAATTCACAACATTTGCAGAGAATACAAATACTCAAAATTTACAAAAAATAGTACACGTGGTATATCAACTGCGTATATATAGCGTCTGCCACCAACGCGTACTGCCAGAGCACGCACAATACGATCTGTCGTATACTAACTGTACGTTGCTCTCTCTCACTCCAAAGTATTAGCGTGGCGTTAGAGCCTTGCGCACATATAGCGTCTAACACTATAACGTGCGTAGACAAGGCACGCGCATACGCAATACTATCTGCCCTATTCTTACAATATGCTGCTCTCTTTCGCTCTAATATAGTAATATGGCGTTAGTGCTGTACGTTTACGCGTCTCTCTCTCTGTTATATTCTAACGCCTTGTAGATAATGTATGCGTGGTTCTCTCTTGCTCCTACAATACGAGTAACGTCGGAAACAGTCACCGACGTAAACGCAGTCCCCTGTCAGCGGTTACGTTAGCTGTTAATAACTTAGCCAAAAGACCTGCTCAAAGACTGCAGATGTCAGGGCAATTTTTGCAGAGGCTTTCTTGTCACAGCAGCAGTCTGGATACAAACAGAAGGTCAGACTACGTAGTTCCACAAGTTAATTTCGGCAAAAACCATGGCGTCATTGCCGAGCAAAAATGGATGGCAGGAAGGTCTATAATTC
Organism: Anastrepha fraterculus; assembly: GCA_037575425.1. Lineage (NCBI taxonomy): Eukaryota > Metazoa > Arthropoda > Insecta > Diptera > Tephritidae > Anastrepha > Anastrepha fraterculus. The sequence goes on along the minus strand of JAYXIM010018335.1, from coordinate 107,058 downwards.
ACATACCATTCAAACAATTTACGGAATGGCGGAAGGCGTAGGAGCGTCTGTCTTTTGTCCGCAATTTGATATCCGAAAGTTTTTCAGACTCCCTAAACACTGCAGTATATTTAAGCTGAAATCTATGCCGCAACAAAAACAGCTGAATTGGCTCTGGAGTTAGCTGCTCCTAATATCCGAACAAACATTTCCATTGGTAGCGGCTATTGAAGCAATTATGGCTCCTTCCAATAACGCGGAATGTGCTCAACAATGCAGCACAAAATTGGATGAACCTACGGGAATGGGCAGGTCCCTATTTACTGGATACGAGAATATAAAGAAATAAAAGGAAATGCGAGAGCCGATGAACTCGCCAAGGCAGGTATTCGCTTGTAAAGATTCAGCATGTCAGAAATATCCCCAACACCCTCCTTTTTGAAAACTGAACTGAATGAGGAAATAACTATGAAAACGCAGTCGATAGGAGAACACTCAATCACTCAAATTATGCTAAGGACTTGGAATATGAAAACTACAAACATTATTTCATCACTGTCTCGCAAAGATTGCGGTTGGAGTACTGATAGGACACCGTCTCACCCCACATCAAGCAGGCAAAATAGGGTTAGTGCAGAGCGATGCGTGTAATAAAGGGTTTTCCAATAACAGGTGTTATCTATCGCTATCTAGGGATGATTAACTATTTTTTATGGCTCGAATTGGATGTACTGATCTAGACAAGGTTTATTTTCAACAAGACGACGCTACGTGCCACACTAGCAACGAAACCATTGATCTTTTACGAGAAAAGTTTCCGGACCGTGTTATCTCTCGAAGAGGCGATCACAATTGGCCACCGAGATCTTGTGATTCAACAGCTTGGCACTTTGAAAGAGAAGGTCTACGCCAACAGCCCAGGGTCGATTCAAGACCTCAAAGATGGAATTCGTGAGGCTATCGAAGACATAAGGCAGCCAATTTGCAATTCGGTTATGGAAAGTTTCATGAAAAGGATATTGTCCTGTAAGCGTGGCCGTGGTCTTCGTTTCGTCTTCTTAATTGGCGCGATAACCGCTTACGCGATTTTCGCCGGGTTTAACAAAGCGCCAGTTGTTTCTTTCTCGTGTCAATTGGACATACCAAGTGAATCCAAGTCTTTCTCCACCTGATCTTTCCAACGCAGAGGAGGCCTTCCTCTTCCTCTGCTACCACCAGCTGGTACCGCATCGAATACTTTCGAAGCCGGAGCGTTTAAGTGGCGGGTCCCAAACCCAGCGCACACCCAACTATTCTGGAATGCTTCTCACGTTAGCTCACTCCCGAACGGGTGTTCGGAAGCTACCCAGAGAATACGTGGTCTAATCCCGGACATAGTGAGCTTCTTGAACCATATGCAGAAGAATCGTTCTGTCCACTCCCAAGTGAATGGCGATCAGTAACTTTCCCCACTTGCGTGGACTTCTACACATGGAACCATCCTCGTGGTGGCCATTTGCTTGATGTTATTTTCCACTATTAACGGCATACCTTCCTTCGTCTTTATAATGAAATAAACATCCGATCATTTATATTAAAAAATAGCATTTTTCTTTGAATATCAAAATAACACTTCTTATTGGAAAACCCCTTACTTGAAATGAAGCGAAGCTAGGGGTTAGGTTAGGGAGCGCACTTGGACGGAGAAAGATTCATCCTTTGTGATACCATTGAGAGGTGAGGTGAAAGGGAAAGACCGATGGGATGCAGGGAGACGGCGGGGAGAGGTGGTGATGGGGTGGTTAGGAGCGTGCGGATTACGAACGTTGACTATGCTGCGTTTGCGTCAACCGCTTTGTGCTGCTGATGAAGTTCATCAGATTTTTAATGTCAGCGCCAGCAATATCAGCAGGCGTGGCAAAGAAGTAAGAGCCAAGATACCTGGATCTTAGCCCCGCCAGAGCAGGGCAGCTAAGGAGAAGGTTCTGAGATGGTTCCACCTCATCCTCCATACATCCAGCGCAAAAAGGAAGTGAGGTGATTCCAAGTCTCACAGCATGCATTCCTCGCGCATTGTGTCCTGTGAGAGAACCCACTAGATTGGAGAGCTGATATTTTGTCAGCCTCAGAAGCTCGCCCGAGCGCCTCCTCTCCACACGTGGCCAGAAGGATTTCGCGACCTTACACGTTTGTGTATTTGCCCAGCGCTCGCTGAGTTGGCGCGATGCCCATCTTTCCAGAAGCAGACCGCAGGTAGTCAGGGGGATCCGAATTTTCTCCCTTCGCGGGGAAATCACCTCACATGTCTCTTGTCTAGCCAGCTCATCCACCTCACAGTTTCCCGCAATGTCGCTGTGACAAGGAACCCAGATGAGGCTGATGTCAAAGAATGCACCGTCATAGACCCGAGGGCCCTTATTGCCACTGGGCTGTCGAAGTAAATATTTACTTTCTTGACTGTTAGTACGCATGTGAGCAGCCAATCAGCTGCCTCTTTGATTGCGGCTACCTCTGCCTGGAACACACTACAGTGGTCCGGTAACCTGAATTTGAGTCTGATGGGGAGCCCCTCGCAAAAGACTCCTCCGCCAAACTTTCCTTCCAACTTCGATCCATCCGTGAACAAGTTCACCAAGCATTGTCCCCAAGTGTAGCCCTCCGTCCACTCTTCCCTTGACGGGATGAGAGTAGAGAATGTTCCGGTTGGACTAAACGAGGGTATACACTGGTCTGTTGACAGAGGGATGAACTCGAAGTTTCTAAGGATGCTTCAGTGCCCGTAAGTGTAGTTGAGCTTATAGCTCCAACCCCTCAGTCTGATTGCGGTACGTGTAGCGGCGATTCTGCCTGCGATGTCTACGGGTACCACATTTAACATTGCGTTGAGCGCCAAAGTAGGAGTCGTTCGAAGCGCCCCACTGATTCCAATGAGTGCCGACCTCTGAACTCTCTCCAACTTCTTCACCAATGTCGTCTTCTCTAGTGAGTTCCACCAGACTATAAGCTAGGGGTACTTTGGAACTCTTACTTTGCCACTACTCTGCTCTTTGTAGGACTCAACAAATGTGCCTAGGAGCAGCATGTTTTTCATCCTTGATGGATATTGCTGACAAAAAGCTGAACGGCTTATTGAAACTCGCGAAGACGTGCATTATAAAATATGATAAAATAATAATTCAACTCCAGATACATAGCACTAATAACACAATGGCCCTTAGAGGCCTATGTGAGATCTTTTTACAGCTCAGCCAGCACTACCTAACCTAACCTTCCATATGCCGACCGCCGTAGTCGAATGGGCGAGTTAGACTATATCGATCATTTTCTTCTACACCCTACTTATACATAGATACATTCATTGACACATTCGAAGTATTGAGTTTAGTGAGTGCATTTTATGGCAATACACAGCTCAATGTGCTCTTAACCTAGTCAGTTGAAATGCATCAGCAACAAACAAAAGCATAGCAGCAGCAATTTGAGCAGAGCGAACTTTTTTCCCACCACATTACGCCAATGAACTAATATTATGAAGGCGCACACACATCCGCACACGCACACATAAATCGTCTAGTAGCTAAGTCAATTATTGTAGCTGGCAGTGCTCCAATGAACATATGTATGTTAGCTGAATGAGCTGCACCTAAACAAACAAACATACATGCATACACACGTACATACATACATGCGTCCATAAGTACATGCTTTCATACTTGCATACACATATGAAAAGGATATGTGTAGTATTTGCCAAATATAATAATATGTGTGCTATGATGTCGCATGTGCACACAGGCATGTAACTGTACTATATATGTTGTTGCAAACACATACAAGTTATGAGGAAAATGCAACGAAGAGAAATATGATAAGTGTTGATGTGCGCTGTGATTGGTTCGGTGGTGTGTGCTGATGGCGGTGAAGCCGGTGGTAAAAGGTAGAGTCAGTTGCACAAATACCAATGTACTTGCGCATATACACCATTATATATATATATATATATATATTAAATATATATAAATATGTGCATGTCGTTCTCTGCCCGTTTGTGTTGCTGTGCATTTGCCTTTGCTTTACTGTGTGTGGTGACTTGATTGTGATTATGAACATTACGGTTGGAAACTTTTAACATATTGCAAGTGGCATCAACGCTTGACTTCACACAACTTAAAAGTTTATTTAGAGAGAAAAGCATAATTTCGGTGCACTCATTTGGAAAATAAAATAGTTGACTAGGAGAGAAGTAAGCAGTGCACAGGGAAGAGCATCTGTCGGGCTGGCAGAGGAAATACAGCTGGTTGCAGCTAAAGGCAGGCAACAAGAAAAACATACAAGTAGACATATTTATTTTTATGTAATATATGATAAATATAAATACAACTACGGTAAATAACTATAGAAACGGGGACTTTTTGAAAAGTTTTGAAATTTTATTTTTATTTTTTTTCTTTCTTATTAACCCTTTAGCGGATAGAGCCCATATATGGTGATGCAGTTTTGATGCAAATTTTATTTCGAAATAAAGTATTATAAAATACAATAGCTTAAACTATCTTACTCCATCAAATATATTATATACAAGTAAAATACAGGGTGTACCAAATAAGACCTACTAATGTTAAGCAAATACCTTTTTTATTTTTTGACATATTTATTTTCTCTTTTTGTAGGTTATAATTGAATTGTAGGAAATTTATTATGGAACCACCACCAACGACCACCAACAACAACTACAATACGCTATTCGTTTTACACAGTTAGCCACACAAATTGATTTTTTAAATAATGTTTGGATGTTGGATGAAGCGCATTTCCATAAACTGTACATTGTGGGGCTCTGAGAATTCAAGGGCAACACACCAACATCAATTCCTCTTCTTCTTCTTAATTGGCGCGATAACCGCTTACGCGATTTTGTCCGAGTTTAACAAAGCGCGCCAGTCGTTTCTTTCTCGTGCTAACCGGCGCCAAGTGAAGCCAAATCCTTCTCCACCTGATATTTCCAACGCAGAGGAGGCCTTCATCTTCCTCTACTACCACCAGCTGGTACCGCATCGAATACTTTCAAAGCCGGAGCGTTTGTGTCCATTCGGACGACATGAGCCAGCCAACGTAGCCGCTGGATCTTTATTTGCTGTGCTATGTCTATGTCGTCGTAAAGCTCATACAGCTCATCGTTCCATCGCCTGCCATATTCACCGTTGCCACGTGCAAAGGCCCAAAAATCTTACGCAGAATCTTTCTCTCAAACACTCCAAGCGTCGCTTCATCGGATGTTGTCCGATGTTGTCCAACATCAGTTGCACCCAACTAAATGTACTGTTTGGTGCGGTGTTATGGCCACTAGAGTTATCGGTTCATATTTCTTCGAAAATGAGGATGAAACGTCGGAATCGATTTCAGGAGCTTCTTACACAACATTGATTGAAAACTTTTTGCGGCCAATGGCGGAGCAGTATCCTAATTTATGGTTTCAACAAAATGGAGCAACTGCGCATACTGCTAGGCAAACTATGGGCCTGCTGCGTGAAATTTTTGGCGAACGTCTGATTCCCAAAAATTCAGATTTCCCTTGGCCACCTCGTTCGCCAGATTTGACTGTGCCCGACTTCTTTTTATGGGGATATTTATTAGACAATAAACCAGAAGCTATTAGACAGCTGTAGCAAAATATTCGAGACGAAATACTGAGCCTTCAACCAGAAACATTATTTGGTGTAATGGAAAACGCGTTAAAAAGAGCCAATCTTTGTATCGAGCAAAATGGTGGACATTTGTCTGATGTAATATTCATACATAATTTCCATAAAATATATTCAATGTATAAAAACAATTAATCAAAATAAATGGTTATTGCAAAAGTTATTTGTGTTTAACATTAGTAGGTCATATTGGCCCACCCTGTCGTTTGGGGAAAAAGACATTCATTATTTTCTCGGTAGATGACTGTAGCAATCGATATCGTAAAATATCGATCAAGCAATTTAACACGTTCCCTGTCCGCTGAGCCACATATGGTTCAGAAAACGTGCGCCTGATAAGCACTGATACGTTCCGGAGCCATATGTGCGTCAGGGGGTATATGAACCACATGTGTTTCATGAACGTGCAGAAGCAAAAATGTCCCTCTACGCTCATGAACTATATGTGTTTCAGGTAGAAATACCCTACATCCGTTTTTTTGTCGCATTTTTGTATTGGGACAGGGAACGTGTTAAAGTTTATGTTCGATGTTAAGGTGACAGATACCTGTAAAAATTCGAAAAAAAAAAACAATTTTTTTTTATAAAATGTATAAGAGTACGTCGAAAAATTTTTAGAACGTAAATTTAAGTATTTCTTATATTAAAGATCGTCCACCGTGGCGACTCTATTCCTTGGGTTCTAGCGCTGGGAGAGGAATTTTCATATACTCAAACTTTAGACGCGTTTTTCTCAAAACTATTTAGTACCATAAGATCAAGAACTCAACTTCACGAAGATCGCACGGAGAGGTCACGAAAATCCGAAAAATAAGCGGAAAGCATTTAAGTTGAATTAAGAGACTTAGACTAGGAATTATCTATATAAATGTATATACTTATACATATGCATTATTATATATGTATAATAGAAGTTATATTCCTGTTTCATTATCTCTGTATGAAAAATGTTTGCCATTTCTTGCAAAGCAGACAAAAAAGGCCTATGAACACCTCGTATATTTAAAGTGAAAGGAACTGAACGTTTCCCGTGTCGATGTACGCTAAGAATGCGCAAAAGGTGAGAATTTGGGAACCTACTAAAAAAATTTACAGACGTAAATTTTTAAACTGCCGATACACATTGCTTTTGTTTTTTTTTTTTTGTTTATTTTGTCTCCTACCTGAATGCAATATTGAAAACTTATATTTTTTTTCTCATAAAGTGTTATTTGGAAACCCACTAAGAAAATTCCAGACATAAACTTTCAAATTGATGAAACGATGTGGTTTCGTTTAATTTAATTTTTTTTTCATTCTCCAAAATTTTTTTATTTTTGTTTTTTTTTTCTCATGAAACGTTATTTGAAAAATTTTTATTTCGAAGTCACATTTTTAGTAATTTATTCGTAGCTGTACATTCATATTTTATCTCTGTTTCATTCATTTATCTGTCGTAAACGAAAGTAAAATCATTTTCTCATACAGATGGGTATGAGAGGCATAAATCTATAAAGTGGCGTAGAACAGAAATTTAAGATTTAAATTTTTAGTGAAATATATTTATCAAAATATGGCAGAGAATTTTTTCTTTAAATAAAACTACATTTAAATTCGGTTATCGCAAAGAAAAACTGAAATAAATATTTTCTTGGAATATTAAAAAAATGGTACGAAAATTATACCTGTCACGCACATACGAGTATGTATTCATATGTGTACGTGTAAGAGTATTTGTTTGTTACAGAAAGTAATTTAAAACTGCACATAGAAAAAGACAGTGAACTGCAGGCGGGGGCAGTGCGCCGTTGCAAAACCATATAAAATAAAAAAGCTAAGTAAGGACGCGCTGTTTTTGGCTGGTAAAAAATTTAAAGGGGTATTCTGGTCTAAAAATTTGAAAAAATCGATTTTTTTTTGCATATTTTCAAAGTTTAGACCTTCAAAAATATGCCCTTCAACGGATTTTTCAAAATTCGAATTATTTTCGGAGATACCTACAGCGGATTTTGTGACGTGGCGTCTAAGCCGACCAAGTGGAGCGAATCGCACAATGAACGGCAGATGTTACCGGACGACTTGAGTACTCGTTCCAGACTTCCGTCGCCAACCTTCAGCAAAGAGTGAATGTGTGTTCTCAGCTGCTGCAACGGCTTGAAAATGAAAGTTTTTTGAAGCGTATCGTTACTGGTGATGAAAAATGGGTCCTTTACAGTAATCCTGTTCCCTAACGCCAATGGTTAGATAAAGATGAAACACCTGAATCGGCTCCTTGATATGGTATTCACTCCAAGATGATTCTCCTCTCTATATGGTGGGATATGGCCGGTATTGTTTATTATGAACTTCTGGAACCAAGCCAAACAATAACTGCTGATTATTATTCCCATCAGCTTTCCAACCTGAATGAGGCACTTAAAAAAATCGACCGTCTTTAGTGAATAGACGCAAAGTTTTGTTTCACCTCGACAACGCAAGACCTCATACCGCAAGGCAAACATTAGGCAAGCTGAACGAGCTCGGATGGGAGTTAAAATTCGTTTTTCTCAAAACTATGATACGTTTTTTTGAACTGGTGATCGCTGTAACTTAACCCTCGAGAAGGCACACCTTAATAAGTTACACGAATTGGCGCACGTGAGCATTTTGCTCACACCACTTTCACATAAACATATTATGCTCCTAGGTTAGGTAGACTAGTAAGATAAAATGTTTTTTTTATAGGTTAATGGTTTATTTTTATTAAGATATATGCATTTTTGAGTTTTAAACTCTTAGAAATTATTTTTTAAACATAAAAAAGATACAACGAAAATTCAATACAATTTTTTTCAATAGCAACAAAAAAAAATTTAAATTAGTAGCAATACATATTAATAAAAATTCAATATTGTGTCAGATCTTTGTTAAAGGAGCAATCGAAACAAGTTGGACATATAGTTCTTGCGTGCTCGGTGCAAAGTAATTTGTTGCACTAAAAACATCCTTTTTTGGTGCGTCTATTTTTTCGCCTGCGACACAATGCGCAAAATCCATTACTTTCAGAGGCTTCTAAATGTTGATTGTTTGGCACTATATGAGATATAATTTCTTTTAATGAGCTTGAAAGTGTTTTGATAGTCTGACGACGTATTTGGCTTTATAAGCTCCAAAGCAATTTCTTTCAAAAATAACCTTCTCTGTGTCATGATTTGGGTATTGCATTTATAAATAATCTGGGCGTTTATACCAGCAATATTAATAATTTTAAAAAATAGTCGCATGGGCCACCTGCGAGTAGTTCTGGATACCGAATAAGTTTCCTTCATCTGGTCCACATTATCTACTCCACACTTTGTGTGGTTATAAAATGTTATAACTTCAGGTTTGATTTTGTCACCCGTTTCATCATCTATTCCGTCGTCGGTATCTAAAGAAGATAACAAAAGTACAATTTTCTTATCTTTCTTTTTTGGAATAAGCGAGACAATAGTTTTGTTTTCACCAAAACCAAATAGGTTATGAGGTACGGGTCTTGTCGAAATGAATTGACGAGGAATTTCCTTCTTATTTTCTCTTAGTGTACCAACAGCTGTCGTCCTGTAGTTTTTGTAAAGATCATCAACCAGGGGTATGGACATAAAGTAATTGTCCATTGTTAAGTTTCTGCCTGTATTTAATATTGGAGCAGCAATTCTTTTGACGATACTAGCAGGTGAATTATCTAACTGATAAGGTCCAGGTGGTTGTTTTCCGCAGTATATTTCCATTTTATAAGTGTAAAACGTCCTTGAATCAACCAATGCGTTGATTTTTAATCCGTACTTAGCTGGCTTATTAGGCATATAAATTCGGAACTTACACCTTAGTCGAAAAGATTCCAGCATTTCGTTAATGGTGCAATGTTCTCCAGGAATAAAATGTTCGGAACAATAGCCATTAAATTCTTCAAATATTTCTCTGAACGCTGCAAGATTATCTAATTGGGATCTGGCTAAACGAGACGAAGTTTCATCGACACGAAACACACGGACTAGGAATAAAAAACGCTTGATCGACATTGTTGATCTGAAAATATCTGGAGCAGTTCCATCATCTAGCCAAAGCTCCTTTAAATTTGAATGGTTCCATTTTTTTAATCCAGCCATATACAAAATTCCAATAAATGCTTTCATCTCCGCCAAATCTGTTTCCTTGCAATCCCTGTCTCTTTGGTACAAATCAGTCACTTTTTGAATGTACATATTTGTGTATGTTACAAATTTTTCAAGTAAAGTATCTTTCAAAAATAGTGCGAGGCATTGTGAAGGGGTTATAGCGTTTTTTGCTGTGCCCTTAACTCCTGGAAGATGTGCAACTATGTTACAGCGTCTAGTACGTATATTGCGAGTGGGTACATCCATAGCCCATTTTGTACACATATCTTTTCCCAAATAAAAGTGCCGCCTTCCTCGCGGCATTTCGACGTTTTCATCTTGATCAAAACCTGAGTCTGTATCAGAAGATTGTTCTGTGTCACGTTGGTGATCAGTGTGTTCACTTTCACAATCACTTTCCTCAAAATCTTCTTCCACGTCGTCCTCGTCATCCAAAATTTCGTCCAACCAAGATGCAATTTGTGAGGTGTCATTTGCCAGACGACGACGTTTGCTATTAGTTTCCATTATTTTGTTAAAAAATTTACCTAAACAGTTATAAAGAGAAATTATACGCGTTTATTGCAAAAAAAAAAAAATTAAAATACTTACGTAGTTAGGCGCGCAATGAGCAAAATGCCGCACATATAAAGTAAACCAAGAAATGTTTGAAGAATTCTAGTTTTCTTTCAATCTTGTCACATACCGTCAGGCACGGAGAGTTCAGGATTGAACCCAGAACTCTTACATGCCCTGTAAGACTGCTTTCTTTATGATGAAATAGAAAACCCTAGGACTCCACCGGCTGACGACAGTTTGGCTACACAGTGGAGTGGAATGTGTACAGTGACCATTCCTAAAGCCGTTGGGAGGCGAGTTCGCAATGCGCTCGTTACGCTCAGACAGGCTATTCCGTTAAGTATCATCTGATTCTTAATTTTGTCTAATTTTAGTCACCATACCAAAGAGCCATCATCTTTGACCGCAGATCCCATGTTTTACCGTAAAGCCTTTGGATCTTGTACAGGGTTTGATTGAAAAGTAATGAGTCTTATTTTTTTTAAATAGTTTTATTAAGCCTTTTGGCTTATACAACTAATATTCTTCAAAATATGACCCTTGAGAGGATTTTTTCCCCTTTTTACTCCTCTCGGGAGGCCCTCGACAAGACTTGTCTTGCGTTTAGTTTCGTTAATCTATTTGATTTCTGACAGGGTAGGTGATTAGCCTGCCGCTATCAGTCCTAAATGGTGGAAACGTCAACCTGTCGTTGCCTAGCCTTCTTACTGCTTGGAGCACCATCTGTGTTTCACATTTTTCTGCCAGAAGTATCGTATAGATGGTTGATGACTTCGCTAAGTTTAGTGTGTCTGCGCTATTACCGCGATTGTCCATTTTCTCTTGCTGGCGCCACTGACGCAATATCTAATTGTTTGGTTTTGCTTGTTTTAGCAGCCACAATGCAAATAATGCGCTGACTATTGTGCGGGAGTAAGGATAGGTTGTTGGGTTTGAGGAATGAGTTTTTTTTTTGTTTTCTTTTTAGGAACAGGAAAAAATGTGAGCAGCGTGCTTTCAGTAGGATTTGAAGCCACAACCTCTGGGATGGCAGGCTAGTGCACTTACGCTAGACTACCGAGGCCGTTTTCCAAGAATTACTCCCAGATATTTCATATCTCCGGAGTTAAGTTTGCGTCCCCTAGTTTTAGGGTGCCTAAACTTAGCTTCCTTCTTCTACTTTAATGTGCACAAAGTTTAAAACTTGCTTTTTGTATGGTTTTGGTAAAAGAATTGTCTATACATATGTATTTTCATACAAGAATTTTTAAATTGAATGGTGGCCATTGCATGCGTCTAGCGGTCAGGGAAATTGCTATTAAGCACAGGTCACCAAGATGGAGAAGCAATCGGTTCTAACTGGCGAAATCGAAGAATCCCCACTCACTGTTGCTTCAGCTATCACAACCGGCGTAGATCGGAGAACACCTACTGCGTTCTCCTTGCTCAGTAAGCCTACTGCATTCAAACGAAAATTTGAAAATAAATTTAATTTCCAGCCGAAAGCGTCCGTTGCTAGCGCCGCGCTGTCTTTTTGTTCATTTAACAATTTTATTGTTATTTAAGCTTTAGAAAAAAAAATGTTTTTATTTATTTTAAAAACCTAGTACATGCGACTAACATCGAATTTCGTGAAGGACATAAAAAGCGATCGACGAGCCGAAGAAAATAGGATATGAAGCGGGCATAACTAACAAGCACAACAATCATTTATAGCAACAATGACACCGACAACATCAGCGGCGACAGCAACGAGCAACGAGCAACCAACAGCCAACAGCCAACAACCAACAGCAGCAATAACAACGGTACACAATGCAAAATGGAGTGAAACAAGTTTACGAAAGAGAAATTAAGAAAATAAAATAAAAATATGAAAAAAGTTTAAAAAACGGACAACAAAAAAGGAAGCGCATAGAAGGAGCTTGAAAAGCATCCTAATGAGATGACAACCGCAAATCGAAAACCTCAGCAACACAAAACAACGCTGACAACTACAAAACTAAGACAACAACAATAACAAAGCGCAACTACTCGTAACAATAGTTGCAACAATGCACATGGAACAACAAAACGGATGAGCAAAATAGGAAAAATACACTGGTGCTGCTGCCACTAAAAACAGTAACCGTAACAAGTGCGGAAGGTCGCAAGAGCGGAAGCCTTTAGACGATTTGCCGCCTCCGAACCGCATACATACGTCTAACTACACACACACACACACATACATATACACATAACACACTTTGCAAGAGAAATAACAGCAACAAAATAAATAAAGCAAAGACCAAAAGAAGAGCATAAAAGAAAAAGTAAGTTGAGTCTTACTACAATACATACATACATACATACATCCATACATACAGATATCCTGGCATTGTTGCATGCTGGCAACATACTTCCGCGCGCTTACGTCACACACACTCGCGCACACCAGCGCATGTACATGCACATACACATGCACGCTCGAGCAACTTTCTAGTTACTATCACCGCTTACCCGGTACGCGTTGGCTTTCGCCCACTAAAATGTGGCTGTGTTGCTGTTGTTCTTGGCCGTGTGACTGCTGACGCGCAGCGATAGATAGATAAAAGAAAGCACTACAATACAATGAAGTATAAAAATGTATAATTTAATTTGGTAACAAGAGCGGAGGTAGCAGCGGCGGCAGTAGCAGCAGCAGCAGCAGTAGCAGCAGCGACGGCAGTAGCGCCAACTAACCTCGTTTGCGTGCAACAACAGCTACAGCAGCAACAAGAGATAAATAAGAAGAGACTCGTGTTGTCGATATCAACAATGAATGCGCGCAATAATGAATTGAACAAAAATAAAAGCAAAAACAACAACAATGCACACCCCTTGACAAAACATAGAACCAATGCAATTATAAATGTACATACATACATGCAAGCGTATAGGTATATGTACGTGTATCGTCAGCAACCATAACAAGCAACTATTAAAGTAAGCGCAAGTTGTTGGCAAGAAAATAAACAAGCAAGCACAATTTTCCCCCTCTGAATTTTTCAACAGCTACAGCGCTGGAGGGCATGGATGGGATGGAGACCAATTGCTTGGTTGTTGGCTCGAAATCAGCGTGGAATTGCGTTTTTTTATAAATGGCTGGTGAATAAAATAAGTTTAACTTATTTATAATGTACGAAATGCAATAAAGTACAAATCAAATCGATGCATATAAATCGCACGCATTCATACATACATACACACATGCACACATACATGTATACATATTTACATGCTTGCTACATACGTGCAGTGATTCACCAAAGCAGTCACAAAAAATGCTAGATTAAACTTGCATTTCTTGACTAAAAATGTACTAGTCCGAAAAGGACCAGATTGGTACCAATACCATCCAGAGACGATTGATGCTTTAAAATACGAAATCGAAGTTGCCATTCATGAAATTGGAGCCCAAACAGTCGTCGTCATTTGAACGATATAATTTTTCTTTCATAAATGACAATGTTCAATCTCCAAAATAAAAAAAAAAGTTTGAAAAAATATTAGTTATTTTTTTTTTATAGCCGATTCAAAAAGCAAATTTTACATGGCCCACCCTATAGAAAGCCATTTAAGTAAGTAGGTAGGTGAAATGGTTGAACTACCACTCTGGCCCTCCCCAAGTAGCACTAAAATGGCCTTTTGTTGCCTTTATGAGACCTCCAACACGCAGATATCTACAGCCAGCCAGAGCTGTTGATATAATGGAGAAGATTGATGGGATTTAAGTTGGTGCACTGCCCTAAGCTTTCGAAAAAGAAGCACCCAGTGACCTTAGTGGTCTAGCTGCCAAACCTGGACATTTACGGAGAAAGTGCTCAATAGTCTCCTCCTCTGAAAGGTGCGCACAGCTTCTGCAATGGGCGTTAAATGGTAACCATAGCTTTTCCGCATGTGTGCCAATAGCCCAGTGACCGGTAAACACAGCTACGCGTGGAGTCCACAGAACTTTTTGATTCCTTCTTCTATTGCACTGGGGCCAAAGAAGTTGCGGAACAGCACATTAAGAAATGGAGCTCCATCTTTTCTGCGCTTTCCTGAGAACTGAGTTGTGCGATTGCCCTTTAACAACAGCCAGGCGGATGCCAATGACCGGGTAGGAGGTATCTCAATCCAATTCAGTCGACCTCTTCCTGGCAAGCTTATCAACATCTTCATTTCCCTCTATGTTCCCATATCCTGAAATCAAAATTAGAGAAATGTTACCTGGACATCCAAGATATTTTATTTTCTTCTTACAGGAGTTGACAAGTTTCGATCGGCACCATGGCGTCATCAGAGCTTTGATCGCGGCTTGACTATGGGAGAAAATGTTAATATCTCCCTATGGGAGAAAATGGTAGTATCTCTCTCTCGCAAAGAGTTCCGCCTGAAAAACACTAGCCGTATTCGGCAATTTTAAGAAGATAGATAAACTGAAGACAGAGATGCAATCTTCGGTGCATATTTTTCACTCGTTCAAGTCCTGCCTATTTGGAAAGATTGCTCTAGCCCGACCCTCAAACAAAAGTTTGCGGACAGAGAGATCTGTCCGGACAAAGCGATTTATTCATATCCATTTTATTTGAATTCAAGCTTTCAATTTACTTTTATTTCGGAATACTTTTAGTGTAAGCCAGTAAAATGAGTATGAATTGTATGAAGTATGCATTACATATGCTGTGAATATCTTGAAAGCACCCGCATACAGAACATGCTTTTTGTAAAGGCAGATCGGTGGAATCTGTCCTGCATTCAACTGCTAAAGATATTGAGGAGTCTCTATATCAGAATGAGCTTGCAGTGCGCGACTTCCTCGACATTGAGGCGACTATTAATAAGGAATTGATACCTGTAGACATCGCCGTCAAAACTGTCGCTGCGCGCACCGCAATCAGGCTGGGAGATTTAGACTACAGATTCGATCACGGACACTCAAGTATCTGTAGAAACTTTGGGTTCATCTCCCTGAAGACGGATCAATATACAGCCTGACTTGGTCCAAGCCGAACACTCTCCACCTTCATTTCATCACGTTAGGAGTGGACGGGGTGCAACACGGGGAGATGGGGCTTGCTGGACCTGTTCACAGATGGCTCGAAGTTGAACAGAAAGTTTGGCGGCTGAGTAGCTAACTTGCATGATAACCGTCAAGAAAGTAAATATCTACTCCGATAGCTAAGCGGCAATTAGGGTACTGGGCTGAAAAACGGTGCATTCGAAACTGGTCAGGGAATGCCTGACTTCACCTTCGATCGCATCCGAATTCTTTGACATAAAGCTCGTCTGAATACCTGATCATACCGACATTGCTGGAAAATGCGAGTAGGATGAGTTGGTCAAACTAGCGACCTATGAGGTAGTTTCCCTGCGAAAGGAGGGGATTGGAGTCCTCTGGACCGCCTGCGGTCTACTACAAGAAAGATGGGCTTCACGTCATCTCAACGAGCGCTGGGCAAGTACACAAACTTGTAAGGTCGTGAAATCGTGCTAACCACGTGAAGATCGGAGGCGTTCATGGTATCTTCTGAGGTTAACAAAATCTCAGCTCTCGATCACTATCCGCGAGGTATGTATGCTGTGGGACTTAAAATTACTTCGAGTATTTTTTGCGTCAGCAATACGGAGGATGCGGTGGAGTGATCTGCTCTCACGGGGCAAGATTTAGGCAATCTGATGAACTTCATCAGCAGCATCGTACGTAATATACTCAACTTTTCTTCTTGTCCCCACCCCCTCTTTACCTTACTTCTTTTGCAATGGTATATCAAAGGATGAATTTAGTTTCTTCGTCCAAATGTGGCCATTCTCTGGGCAACCATTCAAGCCTATAGCCAACCATAAATATGGTTTCTGGCACGAAGACGGAACTTCGGAACACAGAGAAATCTTTAAGTTGTTGTCGAAGCAGTATCCACTGTTTTTGGCACCTAAAGATGACCTGATACCCACAGTTTCATTTGGAAGGAAATTTGATGTCAGATTTTGCTCAGATCTTGCTCACGCAATGGAGCAATCTAGCATGCATTCAGGGAGGTTTGACGGCTATTTTCCTTACCGATGGGTCTAAGAATGAAATACTGTCTGGAGCTGGATGGTATTTAAACAATAGAAATAAGTATCACTATGCTATGGGGGAAATGACAACTGTTTTCCAAACAGAAGTTTTTGCCATCCTGAAAGTAGCCGAATGGATAATCGAGAGGAGATGGGGCAGGGAACAGATTGGAGTTTTCAGTGGCAGTCAGGCTGCACTGAAGCCCCTGGAGAACGCGAAGCAAACCTTAAAGATTGTTCAAGAATATAAGAAGAAGCTTAATTCTGTCGCAAGACAAAACAGGCTTGTACTTATATGGGTTCCGGGACACTCCGGTGTTCAAGGAAACGAAATTGCTAACGAATTGGCCAACCGTGGATCAGCGGTGCCCCCACAAGGGCCAGAGCCAATAATCAGAATGAGTTCCGCAGGAATCATGAATTGGATCAGCGATTATCTAGCCAATCTACATAAAGAGCGATGGTCTGGTCTAGAATGCTGCAGAACTGCAGTGTTTTGTGACAAGTCCGGACAAATAACTGTCAAACTTTCTACTAAAACTTAGAAGGAAAGACGTTCGGATGATGCTCGGTATCATTACAGGGGTCAGCGTATGACCACCATTGGTATCATTGAGGACCCAATGTGCCTGTCATGCTTGGAGGAGGCGTATAGCACTGAGCACTTTCTCTGTGAGTGTCATGCCTTTGCTAGAGCACAACTACGAGTTTTGGGTTCCGATGTCGTTAGAATGAGTAATATTCGTTCTCTAAAACTGGAGGATATTTACAGATTTGCCAAAGAATCTGGAAAATTCTCACAGGACTAACTTTCTCTATCTCTGTCTCTATTCTTTCCTATCTCTTTCTCTGATACTTTTCTCCTTCCCTCCTTGACTATCTATCCCCTTTCCAGAGCTTTAAGTACAATGGGCTTTTTAGCCTGAGTGTTTTAGGAGCCACCAAATCTCCTGGTGATCCTTGGCTGGACCTTTTAAAATTTCAATTTCAATACTTACGTTCCAGCCTATGGCTTCACGTGGTGATCCGCTTAACATATTCTGCGTTCTGGTTCAGTTATTTTATCACTAGAAATTATAGAAAATGCGTCCATACAATGCCACTGATGGCTTATCCTCTTCTCAATGCTGGGCTTCTATGATACATTAGCTTTTTGTTAAGGATGTACTTAAATATTTCATCTTGTCAGAAAGCACCAACTGAGCGCCCTCTATTGAGTGGAGTTCTGCCCTGGTTAATTGATATTTCCTCCTAAATAGGATGAGCTACGTCTTGAGAAAATTCAGCGTTAGGCATCAATCAGCCACCCAACTAACAGCTGCGCTCTAATCGAAAATTGTTGACTACGGTAAAAAAATACATTTATGGCTACCCACAAAGACAATTAAGGGTTAACCAAGGTATGGATTGGGATCCAAAATACAGTTTGATAATATTTGCAGACATTTGGTCGTTGATTGAGCAATTTTTTCAGCAACTAAAGTGGCCAGCTCAAAGTTCACCAAAAAAAAAGTTAAAAATAACTCGATTTACTCATTTCTTTGCAGTTTTTGGTCCAATTTTTTATTCATTAAATATCTTGGCACAATATTTTATCTTCTCGTGCACCAAACAAATACCCAACTGTACACAAAGTCCGATGAAGCCATACTTTACTAAAGCCAACAATTAAATAATAATCATTCGACGCAAAAAAAAGAAAATAAAAAAATAAAAAATAAGTTGAGAATCTGAAGGTGAAAGGTGTTATAATAATGCGAACAAAGTGCTGCTCAAAAGTTTGTTACGAAAAGAAAAACGATCAAGGAAGTGAAAATGAGTGAAGATAAAAAAGGCACACAAGTCAGATGAAAGAGCAGAAAAAAAGTTAAATGAAAAAAAATTAATGAATGAAGGTACATATAAACCAAGTTAGAGTTAAAGGTAAGTAGAAAAAAGTGCGCTGAATGAGCGAATGCAGATGGGGCAAGGCAAGTGAAGAAATTAAGGTACGTACATAGTGCAACACGCGTACCACGTCACTTTGCCTCAACTCAACTGTGGTTGGTTGTAAGGTGGAAGTGCGCTTCGGTTGCTCGACTGCTTGGCCGGCGCTTTCCTGCAGCCGTGGGCAAGCTGTAAATATCTAACATTATGAAGAAAAGCAAAAAAAAAATATTATAAAACAAAATACTAGTAAACTTTGCCAAGACTTGCTTCCAGACTTGTAAAATTTAACTTTTATTTTCGATATTTCCGCGCGCACTCACACCAATAAAAAATGTTTCTTTGCCATGTCAGCGCGATGTGGATATAACTTTTGACTTTTAGTTACTGCTGCAGGTTGTTGGTTATGGAAAAGCCAACAAAGGTAGAGCGAGAAAATTCCAAACGCTTGTGCTTCACATAGCGCCTAGTTGTATTTGCGTATAAATATATGGAAAGGGTCTTTCAAAAGTGACGACTAGATGTCGGTAGTGAATAATTCCTAAACAGTATTTTTTTGTTTGTCATCTTTGACATTTGTCAAGTAGGCAGGTATATCTACAATTTAACAGTTAAAATTATTGAAACTTGCTATTGAAAAAATGCTCGACCTTTAAGAACAAAATGTAGCAAAATTCGTGAAATTTGTTGGAAATAAAAAATGTCTCCAGAAACTGGTTCTGTAGACTGTCTGACGAATTTTGCTTGCAGTCCTCCTCATAGTGGGCATTTATACATCTACGATTTTTAAGAGTCGCATTTTGAATAAAAATAGTGAAATCGGAAAGAATCAAAATTGTTATTTGTTTTATTTTAAAACAACATCTAGGCGCGTCTTTTGAGAGTGTCTTCATATGCGCTTTTTATTTTCACGTAAGCTATAGAAAGTGAGTACTGAAAAATGCAGTAATTATTGGGTCTATTCAACACCAGCTTCGAAAAAAAAAGATCTACAAACTAACGGATGAGTGTTTACTGGGGGACAAATGTTTAATTTTCCAAATTTTTTTTCCTCCGAATTCATACAATACATACCCCTTGGGTAAGTAGCGCTTTCTCTATTTTTGCAGTACCGAAAAAGTGATTGGGTTAGGTTGACCCTGGATGCCGTTCTTATAATTTTTATGTGATAGAAAATGAAGTTCGAGTTTTCAAAGTTACATTTTGAACTCTTTCTGAGAACTTGATTCCTGGTTAATAAAACAAAAATTACGGGACAAAAATTATCGGAATAAAGGGTGGTTAAATTTCAAGGGCCGGTGTTGAATGTGAACCACACCTACACGTCAAGTTTTTTTTGCATTTAATTAGATATTTTTCAATTTCAGTCCAACTCAATTTGAACTGTGGAAAGATACACAATCGAACAACGCGTTAAAGTTATTCGGCTTATTATGAAAACGGGCGTTCAAATCAAAATGCATTTCGAAGAAAATCATCTTCAGTGATGAGGCACATTTTCACCTCAGTGGACTCGTCAATAAGCAGAATTGCCGCATTTGGGCGAATGATAATCCAAGAGTGACTGCCGAAAAACCAACGCACCCACAAAGAGTGACTGTTTGGTGCGGTTTATGGGCCGGCGGCATCATTGGGGCGTATTTTTTCCAAAATGAGGCCGGTCAGGCAGTTACTGTGAATAGTGTTTGCTATCGTGAGACGATAACGAACGTTTTATGGCCCGAATTTGAAGATATTGATGTGGACGATATGTGGTTTCAACAAGACGGTGCCACTTCTCACACAGCTGACGAAACAATGGCTCTTTTGCGCGAAAAATTTGATGCCCGAATAATCTCAAGTCGCGGTGAGGTCAATTGGCCGCCAAGATCAAGTGATTTGACACCGTTTGACTTCTTTCTTTGAGGTTATTTGAAAGAAAAGGTATACGTAGATAAGCTAGCAACAATTCAAGAGCTACAGGATGAGATAATTCGGCACATTAACGGCATAGAACCTCAATTGTGCCTCAGCGTCATCCAAAATTTGGACCATCGGATGGAGGTGTGCCGCCAAGGCTGCGGCGGCTATTTGGCCGATATATTATTCCACGCGTAATTGAACCATACCAATATTATCATAATAAAGAGAAATGACAATAATTTTTTAAAAAGATTGTATTTGATTCAAAAGCAGCAACGGCCCTTGAAACTTAACCACCCTTTATTTGAATGGGAAGATGGCATTTAAATGCAAATGCATTGTAATGTCCGTTGAATTGATAATGGTTTTAAAGGTTCACTGTGTTTTGGATGGTATTTTGCCACAATAAATGTGGAATTGTTACAAGTCTTTTTAAAATTACTCGAATTAAGCAAAACCAGACACTCAGTATTAAGGCATCTTTAAGATTATTAAGAACTCATTTACAAATGGATAGAAACGAAAAGAAATAAAAGCAAATTTTATAGAATGAAATTTCCAGCAGAGCCAATTTTGAGAATGAAAATTAAAATTGTAACTCAATAAAAATGAAAGATTTTACGTTAAAAAAAATAGGATGAAAGTACCTCGCCATTTTTTCTCAATTAGCCAGTATGTCACATTAAAGATTTGTAGGTATAAGTTGAAAAGCTCACAGGGAATATCAAAGCTCCAGCGCCAAAGAAGGCCTTCTTTGCGTTGGTTTCTAGAGAATGAACGAATTGCTCTACTTATTACTCCTGAATGCTAAAAATTAAATACAAAATCTTGTAAATGGTTTGTTTGTAAACTCCTTTTCGAATATTTCCACATAAATTTTTGCTCGTTTTTTTCTCTTCTTTTTCAATTTTTAATTTGGAATTCAAATTTGTTTTTCAGAAAACAAACACCACAGCTCTCATTAAACGAAAGACGGAACACTAAATTACTTAACTCTAAACAACAAAAACCAAAAACAAAAATGGAAAAATGTCTGTTAAGGTAAAATAATACGTCATTAATTCCCTATTATTATCAGCCATTCGATAAAACTAAAACAATCCCTTTCAAATACTTTTCACCATCAACAGCAATTCAAGTTCGTAGGGAAGCATTAACAGAGTGCGCCCTCCTCCTTTCCTTTCTAAATGCACACAAATTTAATCACATTTGCACAAATCCTTTGCACGAAGCCCTTCACGAGTGTCCTTGGCATAGCAGCAAGCGAAAATTGTAAAAAACAGGAGTAAAAATGCAATCATAGTTAAAAAGCAATCGATTACAGTACTGCTATTCCAGAACAAGTGGCAGAAATTTCAATTACCGAAAAGTGCTTAAGTTGTTGATAGGAAAGGACACTGAGTGAATGGCAGAGATAATGATTACAAGTATGCACTTAACTGTAAATACATACGTACATACGTACATTTATGGCAATGGTGTGGTGTGCAAGAGCCGACTGGAGAAGAGAGGAAGTAAGGAAAAATGAATTTGGATTCTACGTGCATCCTTAATTAATACGAAAATGATGAGTGAGATGGCAAAATTTAAATTGACGTTTGTTCTGAATTTAATTTTCTTGAAATTGTGAAGGGAGTTATGCCTACTCATATAACCGCTCTCATGTATATGCAGTTCATTACTCACTATGAAATGGCATATTACTAAAACAAAAATTCCTTTCATACAAAAATAAACAAAATTTTGCTTAAAATCCAAATTTTTCGTAATTGGAACTGGTCAGATTTTAGTACTGTAGCATCGAGTTTGTTTGATTTAACAAAAAAATGGTTCTGGATCCAGTTTGAACACTCACTCGGTGAATAAAATTAATGGTAATAACAGGTGGCGCTAAAGTAATCCTCCTATCAGAAAATGCTATAAATTTTGCGATTGGCCCCTAATGTCAGTTCTGTTTTGACATTTGTGTAGTAAACACATGCGAAATACACGTTAATAAACAATGTTACGCTACACTGCTCCAGAACGCGGAATATTGCTGACTATTTATTTGACCAATAATCGGTCGGTGACTTTGGCACAACGTGAATTTCGTCGCAGACTTCCTCGCCGTCCAACGCCTACTCGTGAAACACTGCGACGTTTAGCCGCTCGCCTCGAAGAGACTGGCACAACACGAGATGCTGCCAGGCGTGGCAGACCCCGGAGTAGCCGTTCTGCAGAGAATATTGCTGCTGTAGCCGAGGATGTCATGGAAGCGTCGTCGACATCGACCAGACGACGTGCCACGCAAATGGATATCAGTCGACGGTCTTTACAGCGAATTTTGGTACAAGATTTGAAGATGTTCAGATGGTGCATCAGCTGTTAGCTGCTGACCGCCAATCGCGTCTAACATACGCTCAAGCCATCCTCAATCACCACCAAGAGGAAGATGATTATTCATCAAAAATAATCATGAGGTACTGAAAATCCGCGTGTAATCTACGAAGAGCCATTACACCCGCTCAAAGACACTGTATGGTGTGCTGTTTTCGCTGGAGGAGTCATCGGACCTTTTTTCTTCGAAGACGTCGCGGGCCAAACGGTTACTGTGATTGGTCAGCGCTACAGAGCAATGATCAACGAGTTCCAACAGGACGGTGCAATGGCACACACTGCACGTGCCACAACCGATATGCTGAAGGATGCATTTCCCGGGCGCCTAATCTGCCGTTTTGGCGATTTGCACTGACCAGCAAGATCGCCTGATTTGACCGCTCCAGACTTCTTTTTGTGGGGCTTTTTGAAGTCGCGGGTTTATGTCAACAAGCCTCAGACTCTTGCAGCTCTTAAAGACAATATCCGTCAAGATTGTGAGAACCTATCGCCGGAAGTTTTGGCCAAAGTGATGGAAAATGCCATAAAAAGGGCTCAAATGACAATCAACTGTGACGGCGGCTATTTACATGACTTCATATTCTCGACTTGATGCAAAAAAAATTAAAAGACCAAATAAAAATAATCCACAAGAAGAATCAAAGTTTTTAATTTTTTTTTTTAAATTACAGCCAAAAAACATCGCAAGGTTACTTTTTCGCCACCTGCTAGTAGCAAAGCAGTAATACTCGTAAAAACATAGAGTTTAATAATCTCTCAAACACCAACTACTCAACAGCGGACTCAAACACCAACTACTCAACAGCGGACAGTCATCAGTCCGCACTGCAATGACAGTTATGTGAAAGCGCAATGGCTCTACTTATCGCCCATGATTCAATAATAAAAGTTTTGGTCAGTAACCAACTTTCTCGTTCCCTCTTGACAAATCGGCTCCATTAGCAAAGCACTGGATTGCTAATACTAGAAATTTTGAGTCAAAGTAGAGGGAACGTAAAATTTGCAGACGAAACATTTCGTTTTCAAAAGGGTGTGATTATGAGCAGGAACTTACTTGGAATGTCAAGAGTCAATACGATGTGGAATACATCTTGATATATCGCTTAAATTATGCTATCATAGATCATTTTTTTGGGACATGGTTTTTCGGTGACTGTAGTACATCGAACTATATTTTCATAAAAACGTTACTGAAATTAAGTAGGAAACTAATGTGAGACCTTGTCATTAGTTTTCTAGCTGTAGTTGTTTAATGCAATGTATTTAATTTACCCGAACAAAGGTGTACTTAAGTAGGGGAGGTTAGGTTAGGTTAAGTTGAAGCGGTTGTCCAGTGGGACACACTCAAGCTCATAGGCCATTGTGATGCTGCGTGGAGAGCTTGTCTCTATCTCTCCTAAAACCAGCGTGTGCTTTACAAAAATTTTAGAATATCTCTGATTTCTGTAGAACTAAGATCTTCTAACTGATTAAACCATTGTGTACCTAGAATAGTATACCTGCGTCTGGATAGAGCAGGACAGTGGCACAGTAGGTGGGAGATTGTCTCTTGCTCGTCCTCATCTAGACAACTTCTACAGAAGTCATGTGCTTGCACACCCATCCTTTGGGCGTGTCTACCTATTAGACAATGTCCCGGTATGACTGAAATCAGTGTGCTAAGATTGTGTTTATTTTGACTTAGCAAAGATTCTGTGCGTTTAGCATTTAGAGTCGGCCACAGTTGATGGGCGATTTTGCAGGTGGTTTCATTGCGCCATCTTTCGTTTGCCTTCCTTACAATTTCTTCAAGGATGAGTAGCTTACATATTTGTTAGGGTATGCCTATGTCATTATCTATGTACTCATCTGTCAATTAAGTGCCAAGTCTCGCTAGTTCATCGGCTCTACAGTTACACTCAATGTCGCGATGTCCAGGAACCCATGTTACCTTTAAGTGAAATGATGGCTACCTTGGAGGTTGTCGACTGTTTTGTGAGGGATTTTATCGCCGCCTGGCTGTCAGTGAAAATGTAGATATCATTTCCGCATATCCCATCACACTATACCAGTGTCGCAGCTTTCATTATTGCCATCAGTTCGGCCTGAAGAACACTACAGTAGTCGGTGAGCCGAAGACTGAAGGAGATCCCCAGATGTTCATAGTATACACCTCCGCCCACCCTGCCCTCGAATTTTGAGCCATCTATGTATACATGGATGGACTCGCCCTGTCACACATCGTCGCGTTCCCACTCTTCCCTTGAGGGTAGGAGGGTCGTAAACGCTGTAATAGTCCACCAGTCCAGGAAGCCCCAAAGTGCTAGCCAGGATTTTACTTAGAGTGTTCAGCCTTATTGCCGCACTGCGTATGTTATATATTGCCTGCAGGTCTACCCGAAGGAACCTTAGTGTCGCATACAATGCTTTCGATGGTGTGGTTGACATGGCACCGGTTATCAGAACAGATGCTAGTCTTTGAACCTTGCCAGGTTTTTTGATGTTCACAGCCTTCTCAAGGGCATCCTACCATATTACAAGACCATAGTAAATAATTCGTCAAACTACTGCTGTGTAGAGCCAATGTATTATTCTAGGTTCCAATCCTCATTTCTTTCCAATAAGCCTTCCGCAGGAGTACAACGCCATCATAGCTTTGTGTGCTCTGTCTGCGACTGCGAGCCCCCAGTTTAGCTGTCTATCCGGTACGAGCCCTAGATATTTTGCCCTTTCTGTTACTCTAAGTGGTTTCCCTCCTAGGAATATTTGTTGAAGAGGAGATGTTTTTTGTTTCCTACTAAACGGTACAGATCCGTTTTTCCGGATTTACTTCTAGTCCTCCACTTTTCCGTCAAAGTGATAATCTATTGAGAGATCTTTGTTGGAGATCGCACATTGTTGAAAGGCGTTTACCCGAGATTGCGAGATAGATAGATAGTGATGTCCAACGTGCAACTTGCCGCATGGAAAAGTACTCCAACTATTAAAAAAACCGCAGTCATTACTCAATACCCAAAGGGCATCAGAGATCTTATTTCACTAAAGAGAAAACTTCGCAGTAAGTGGCATCAAACACGAGCACCAATAGATAAAACTAGGCTAAACAAAATGACCAAAGACCTCAGTCGGAAAATAAAGAAGTTTAAAAACGATGGGTTTTCTCGTTACTTGCATTCATTGTCCAACGATCGTCGTGTGGATTATTCTTTATGGAAATGCACAAAGTACTTAAAAAGGCCACAAATGCACTGTCTTCCTCTCAAGATAAAAGAAGGAAAATGGGCTAATAACAATTCCCAGAAAGCAGAACTATATGCATATTATCTAGGTGATATTTTTACACCTCATGAGGCAACATCCGAAAGCCTGTCTACATCCGTGCTCCAACAGAAATTCCACGAGTCACTATTTCCACCTAAAAGCATCCAAATTCTCACTAGCATAATGAAAGCATCTTTTAAGTTTCATTACGTTCCTATTCTCTGGAAAACTGCGGAGGTTATTATGCTCCAAAAACCAGGCAAACCTGGACACGAAGTTTCATCGTATGGACCTATATCACTCCTACCAGTGATCTCAAAGCTGTTTGAAAAGCTGTTGATTAAAAGACTCAATAAGATAATACGAGTATAACGAAAAAAAATAATTCCAACACATCAGTTCGGTTTTGGAAGTAAACATTCTACAATCGACCAGGTACACAGGATCACGCACGAAATAGAAAAACCACTCGAAAATAAGAAAAGTATGTTCTGGCGTATTCCTCGATGTGGCAAAGGCATTCGATAAAGTTTGTCATACAGGTTTGCCTGTTAAACTAAAATTAATACTTTCTAAGCAATACTACGAAATCCTGAAGTCGTACTTATCAAATCGCTATTTTCGAGTAAAGCAAGATGATGCTTATTCAAGTCTTCGACAAATAATTGCAGGAGTACCTCAAGGCAGCGTTCTTGGGCCTCTGTTGTACCTTATCTTTACACACGTAAAGCAGATGACACCGCCTTGATTGCAGTTGGTGAAACTGAAAACGAATCGACAGCCATATTACAAACCGCGTTAAATAAGATCTGCCAGTGGATTAATACATGGAAAATTATTTAACCAAACAAAATCTGTACACGTAGTTTTCACAAACACTAAAATACAACATATACCACTATACATAGATGATCAACAGGTCCCATACTCAAACTGTGCGAAGTACCTAGGTATGACACTTGACTACAAACTTCGATGAAAAGAGCATGTCAGAAAAAGAGAGAAAAAGAATTGGACATCAAACTCAAAAACATGCAATGGCTCATGGGTAGCAGATCAGCTCTCTCACGATAGAAAACAAGCTGTTAATTTACAAGCAGATACTAAGGCTAGTATGGAGTTATGGTGCGCAGCTGTGGGGGTGCACCAGTCAAAGTACGAAAAACCAAATCCAACACTTCCAAAATAAGGTCCTTAGGTGCATTGTCAAAGCACCATGGTACTGCAGAAGTTCCGACATTGAGCGCGACCTTAAAATAAACTCCGTCAACACTGAAATCACAAATTTTGCAGTTGCCCATAAAGAAAGACTAATAAACCACATCAATGAAGAAGCACTTAATTTAATTGAAACCAACGGATTAATACGAAGGCTCAGACGCACTAAACCTAGCGATCTCATACCTCCATAGAAATGCTTTATGTCATGTAGAGTGAAAATTGTGTAATGTTATCATAATTAAGTTGTCATTTGTAAATATTTATTAAAAAAAAAAATATGTTATTATTTTACCTCCCATTTTTTCAAGTTCTTGTAGAAAATTATTGACAGTTAAGTTCCACAGAAGTGGAGATATTACCCCACCTTGGCGTGCACCCCTGATTGGAAATTTTATAGTGGATGTGTCCCCCAAATTTACGCTTGTCGTTCGCAAAGAAAGCAAGCAAAGGAAAACATGTAATTTCACAAATATATGACTTCGAGGATATAGGGTACGCTTGTGTACTTCAGGGTTAACAACATTTAAAAATTGGCAAAGATCTCAAAGCCTACCTATAGTTTTATGTAGTTCGGCCTTTTTTTATTTTATCTCACCTCGTCTACTAAATTCTTTTCCACTACATTTTGCAAAGTTTCAAATAAAATAATTTAATAACCAACTATATATATATATATATTAATTGGCGCGTACACCCTTTCGAGCTCCTCCTCCTATTTGTGGTGTGCGTCTTGATTTTGTTCCACAAATGGTGGGACCTACAGTTTCAAGCCGACTCCGAACGGCAGATATTTTTATGAGGAGCTTTTTCATGGCAGAAATACACTCGGAGGCTTGCCATTGCCTGCCGAGGAGCGACCGCTATTAGAAAAATGTTTTTCTTAATTTTAGTGTTTCACCGAGATTCGAACCAACGTTCTCTCTGTGAATTCCGAATGGTAGTCACGCACCAACCCATTCGGCTACGGCGGCAATTACTTCAATATATTTTATCTGAAAAAAATTCCCCACTTTCAATCGCCTGCCTTTAAATATAATTTAAATTTCAATACATCTTGAGTCCTCTTTTCATTTAATTTTCCTCATCTTTCCACCAGCTCTTCCTTTTCAGCGAGCACCTCAAATGCAACTTTGATTTCAGAACATAAGAGACACACACAGTCTGATAGTTGCCACAAATGTTGGTAAAATAGCAGTCAAATAAATCCCACTTGAGTAGATAACAAACTTCCGCACTACGTAGATGCATGCACACACATACACATGTGAAAATCAACTGGACTCGCTGGGTTTCACATGGATCTCGTTCCAAATGGCACATCGGAAAATTTTATGAATTATGCAAATATAAAAGATTTTCAACGACAAACGAAGCTGCAGCGATTTGGCCACTCAACAGCTGGCTAAGAGAAAATCTACAAAAATCTCAGCTAACGAAATGAAATGCCCAAGTGAATGGACGAAGAATGTGAAAAGCCAAAAAGCTTGGCGTTTACTGAATGTTCTGAATGTTGGCAATTGTAATTGCATGGATGGTCGCACGAATGGCATGCCAGTGACGCCAACAACGGCATGTGGCATGTTAGATGCCACATACTCGTGCTCGTGCTCGTGCTGTGCTTGCGGAATATTTGTTAGGGGAAATGCAGAAATAGCAATGCGAAAGTGCACAGAAACATATGTGCGTACACCTGTGTGCGCAATAATGGCAGCGCTATGCAAGAGGAAGTTTTGATTATTTATTTATATGGTTTTTATTTTTTTTTTTTGTTTAGAAAAATATGGTTTATAGTACAACAAGAGCCATATACATTAAAGTTGCAAACTTTGTACAAAATTAAAAAAAATTAACAAAATGTTCATCAAAATTTCAAACATTTCCCTCAAAATCTGAAAGTGCAATATTTTTACTGGCAATCTTGGCCTCGGTAGTTTAGCGTAAGTGCACTAGCCTGCCATCCCAGAGGTTGTGGGTTCGACTCTCTAGTAAAGCACGGTCCTCGCACTTTTCCAAACTTACCTACACACCAAATTTAGCGAAGTCCACAACTATCTGCGCGATCCTTCTGCCAGAAAAATGTGAGATACAGATGGCGCTCCAAGCAGTAAAAGAAGGCGTGCTTCCTAAGCAACGACAGGTGGGCATTCTCACTACTTTGGACTGGTAGCGGCAGGCTAATCCCCTACCCTGTCAGAAAGCAAATAAATTAATGAAACCAACGCAAGACTGAGTCTTGTCCAGGCCTTATGCTCCCGAGTGGAGTGAACCAGGGAAAAATAAGAAAATCTTGGGTATTTTCTTCATATCAAAAATTTAAAGTTTACCCAGACTTTGAAACTATGTATGATGAAAATGTTTTGCATTTTTTAAATTTTATAATGGCAATCAATTGTAGATGTTTTAAAGAATTCAGGAGGTCGCTCTCGCTTATTAAACAACACAACACCACACCTTGTTGGGTCTCTTGCCATTCTGGAGTGGAGGGAAATGAAAGAATGGAAGAGCGTGCAAGGAAAGTCTCTGAGCTGGACCTTCAGCGAGTGGTAGAGGACATAAGCATTCTTCTAAACGAACTGTGCACTGCGATTGACCTGAGAGTAATTGCGGAATCCAGGTGGTATCTGACTACTAACTGCAGGGTCTTCAAAGCGCTTTGGCCACAACTGAATCTCTAAAGGGCAAAAGATCTACTTGGATTCAACAGATCAACTAACAGCATCCGCACATGTGTTATAACGCGTCCCTATGCGATGGACAGCCTATCCAGTACAATGGGTGTACCTCAGAATGACTTCTGCAGGAGCTTTTGGAATGATTAAGATATTGAGTCGGTACAAATACTCCTCTGTTAATGTCCTACACTTCAAAGAGGTCGCGCCAATTATTTGAAGACCTGGAAAATTTGCAAAATGTCACACTGGATGGGCTGATTACCTTCCTCAAAAGTCCTAAGTGGTTTAAGAGACTTAGTTAGGGGATGCAAATCAAATGCAGGTATCGCAATCGGCCTTAGAGCCACAGTGTCTTGTCTTAGATAAGCAACCTGGCTAACCTAACCTTCATCTATTTGAATTTTTTTCTTTTTTAATTTTATGTGAAGCTTGATACTGTCAATAATATGGTTTTTTCAGTCGCATAAACTACATTAGAAAGAAAATATAAAAAAAAATAAATAAAAAGTCCAAGCTTTGCAACATGTCGCGCTGCTATTATTTCGAACATTGGTGTACATACACGCGTGAGCTCATATTTAAGAACAAAGTTTGAGTGGAAGTCTGTTTTCCACTAATTTCTTTATCCTTTTTTGCGTACACGTGTGACTTTTTTATTAACCAGACTTCGGGGAATTAAATAATTTTAGGAAACGGAAGACTACACTTTCAAGTCTCTACGAAATTCTTTGTGTTTTTTTGAAGTCCAACTTAAAAAATTGCTTAGTTTTGAGCAGATTTTGTAAGAGCACTTTAGTTGCAGGTCTGTGCTGCCCCATTTGGTATCGTTAACTTGAGTAACCTCCCTGTAACTGGTGCCTTACCAAAACTGTATAAAGAAATGAAGCAAATTAATGTGGAGATGAGTGAGAACCTGACGAAGCATTATCTAGCAGAACAGAAACAGTCAGACTATTCGTACCCATACCACTGCTCACAGTTATTGTCTTAAAGTAGTGGCTGACTTCGTTTACTTGAGAACCAGCATCAGCAGCGTTAATAATGTCAGCCTTGAAATCCAACGGGGAATCTTTGACGGATCCAGCATACACTACTTGTTTTTCTTATGGATGATAGATTACCAGGTTCAGCCTGAACGAACGAAGTTAAGCGAATAATTTCGGGTGCTACATCACCGGGTACTCGACAGCAGAATTCTGCTCGCTCATTTCACGCGTATTCACACACTCGTCGAATCAGTCGTTGTTGACGGCAATGAAAAAACTGAGATTGTGTTGAGAGTAATCGAAAAAAATCAACACAACCTTCCTTCATATTGCTTCGTTACCATCTAAACAATGACGGATAGGACGAGCATGTGAATACGTGTGAAATGAGCGGGCAGAGTTCTCTTGCAGAGTACCCGATTAAAGGCAATATCACTATTCTTTCGGATAACCAAGCTGCAATCCAGGCACTGGATTCGGCGACAACAACCACTAAACTGGTGGAACAAAGCAGGCCTAGCCTAACCACATTGAACGAAAACCTTAAGGTACCTTAATCCGGGTCCCGGGACATCGGAGCATTGAAGGTAATGAAAAAGCAGATGAACTGGCAAGAAGGGGATCTGTCATGTATAACGCTTTTGCATAATCGGTGTTCACATCACTAAGTGCAGACAAGAGTGCAATTTCCCTAAAGTACCTCCGAATCGCAGACTGTAGATGGAGAGATCAGACGAAATGCAAAATTAGCAGAACCTTATGGCCCACCCACAACCTCAAACAATCGTCAACATTGATAAATATGAAACGACGGGACGATTGGAGACTAACGGCAGTCATAACTGGCTTTTGGTCTGTGGGAGAACAAGCAGCCAAAATGGGCATCCCTCACAACACATGCTGTCATAGTTGTGAACAACCGGAATGTGAATGCCCTGTCCTATGAAAGGACAGAATGCTAACCCTGGGCAAACCGCTGTCCGAGAGTCTTGAACAACTGTCTGGCTTAGATCTCAACAACCTGCTAAGGTTCCTGAACAGCACAGACTGGATATAGTCATGCTGTAAATAACTTGAAAACAATTTGGTAACGAGGATGTGCCAATAAAATGGTGCAGAAGAGCTAGTTGGATTCTAGACGAATCGCCACTTAAACCAACCAACCTACCCGATGACGGGGCAGACCAAGAATGATAGAATAAGCGATTTCACCTTCCGTCAAGCTTTGAGAATATACAACCAGAAGGAAGAGGAAGTACTTGTTTGTTTGTATGCCGCATAAAAATGTCATCCATAAAACTGCATTTGGAGGCTTCACATTCATTTATGCTTCTACAACTTAACACGTCGTCTTCGTTAGTTTGTTTATCATTGTTTGTTGAAATATCACAAATCCGATAATTACGAGACTATTCACTGAATTTTCCCGGCCCGACGTCACACTTGTCAATATCGCGAAAAATAAAGTAACTGAAGACACCATCTTTAGTATTCAAATTTCCTTGGTGGCAATCAAAGTTAATCTCTCAATTTCGTTATTCGTCATAGTTGAAGGCCAAACCTTCAGAATCATCCTTGGATTCTTGAGGCTGAACCGAATAAAATCGAACTTCTACCGATTTCAGCCGAAGCCGAACCGAAACCGAATATTTTAATGCTCCTAAATAATAAACAGGCGGCAGACTAGCCACCTATTCTGTCAGAAATCCAAAACAGATTAACGAAACCAACGCAAGACTGAGTCTTGTCGAGGCCCTATGCTCCCGTGGGGAGTGAATAAGGAAAAAAAAAAATAATAATAAACAAGCGATGATTTTCTAAAAATCCAATATTTTTATTGATAAAAAACGAAAAGGATAGGTAAGCAAGTCCCAATTACAGTAATTTCAGTTCATAATACACATCTGTATGTATACTTATGTTTGTAAAAATAATAAAAACTATATTTAATTTTACGTTTGTTTTTTAGTAATTATTTAACATTCCAAGCTTCAATAATTTTATATTATAATGTAAAAATACACGTTTTTTCAACTTGTAAGTGGCGTCGCCTATCGGTAAAGAGCTGATCTAGCAATTGCTCACTAGCCATGCTCGATGGCGGAGCAGATAATATTTCAAAGCAATGTAAATTGTGGTTTGGTCGAAATTCAGCGAAAAAAATGTTAGCAAAACTAAGAGTTTATATAATTTTTCCACAAAAAAAATTTTCGGTAAATTTCAGCTCTATTTTAGCCGCAGCTAAACCAAAGCCAAACTGAAATTTTTTGGCCGAATATGGCGGAAGCCGAATCAGGAGCCAAAATTCGGTCGTTCTCTTGATATAAGTTACTTCAGATGGCCATGAAAACGTTTTGAAATCAATCTAAAGTTTGGATTCTGCACACCAACAACTTAAAGTGAATACAAACTCATACCAAACCTAGAATGGTGGATGAATAGGAAGCATGGCAATATTGACTACTACCTAACTCAGATACTCCCCGGAAACGGCTGCTTCCTTGAATATCTACACCGTTTCCAGCTGGTCGACAGCGCTTTTTGCCCGAGTTGCTCGAATACAGTCGAGAGCGCAGAATATGTGGCTTTTCACTGCAAACGTTTCAGTGAAGCACGAGCAGTGCTGGCGAAGGCAATCAAATACCCGCCATCTTACAGAAGAAAAAAAAACCCTAATAAATAATATAGTTTATAATATAATATATTCGTTTATTAGTAAGTTGTTTTGCACCTTTGCAGGTGGACAGTGGAGATCAACTCTTTTAGACAAACCGACGACAGGTACAGATGCTTGAGAGTGAAACACTCCCAACAGTACCAAACTGAAGACAAGACAATAGTTTGTGAGTATCGGACTGTTGCACATTCTCCGATGTTTCGCTTTCACTCCAAAGTGGCCTGAAAAGGCAGTGGGAGCGGAACCTTGACGCAGTAACCCGCTGGGTCTATTGACAATAACGCGGATCCACCTTGAAGATATGTTAACACGGTATCAGGGTGGAAATCAGCCGAGGACGAAGTGACGGCACCTATTATGATGCTTCTGACATTTTGGTTTATACCTTCTGACTAACAAAAACAAAAAAGGGTGTGTATAAATGGATGACTTCGTTTACTTGATTGCCAGCATTAACAGCGTTAAAAATGTCAGGCTTGAAATGCAACAGAAAATCTCTGACGCAGCCAGCATGCATTACTTGTTCTTCCTATGGATGATAGATTACCAGGTTCAGCCTGAACGAACGAAGTTGAGCGAATAATTTCGGGTGCTACATCACCAGGTACTCGACAGCAGAATTCCGCTCGCTCATTTCACACGTATTCACACACTCGTCAAATCAGTCGTTGTTGAGACGGCAATGAAAAAACTGAGATTGTGTTGAGAGTAATCGAAAACAATCAACACAACCTTCGTTACCGTCTGCACAATAACTGATTGAACGAGCGTGTGAATACAAGTGGGCAGAATTCTCATGCCGAGTACCCGATTAAGGGCAATATCATTATTTTTTCGGATAGCCAATATAACTTTTTTCCAAAAATTAATGGTGTCGGGGGCGCCTCTTAATATACGGGGAGTCAATTAATAAGTTGCATCAATATTTCTGGCATAGAAGCCAACTATCTGCAGGCCTGCCAAAAGTCATTTAAAAAAATCACTCTGCCCTAAAGTGCATTCGAGAATAGTTCAGCCGCACTTGAGAACTACTTTAAAGTAAATATTTACGGAACGACAGCATAAATGGCAAAAATATGTACTGCTGATAGTTATGCCGCTGGACCTTAAGTAAAATTGTGCAAAATTGTCACTCCAAATATGACGGCACTCTTACGAGTGGTACTGCCGCCCAGAAGCGTTACATCAGTCAGTGTCACATTTACAGACGCAAGTAAATGTGAAACTGAAAGTAATTATCTGCTGTACTTGCCAATTTGACAGTTTAACTGCATGTCCATAATGGCAAACGGCAAAATGCCGCCAAAGGAGTGCAGATGATTTTTCTGCTCTAGCCAAAAGTCTTCTTCCGTTTCTGTATAGTTTGCATACTTTTTTCTTCTTTTATTTTTTGTTAAATTTTTACATTTGCCTCAGTTTGGCTCATTGCGCGCTGGCAATGCTCACTGATGTTGACGTTGATTGTTAATTACAACTTAATGAAAGTTTTTGCTTCACTTGCCGCACAGCACATTCAGCCTTTCACTCACACCTACGCATATACACATGCACACACATATACTTAGTAAATTTTTTGTGTGTATAAATTTTCGCTGCAACCATTCGTTAATGATGCCTGCACAGCTGAGAATTTTGTTCGAGCCGTAATTTTCACTCCAAGTGTAGTTATCAGAAAGCGCAGACAGTCGTCAGCTTCAAGCCGGCCAACCCAAATGAAATTTTCATCACTCACTCCACATGCCCTGATGAAGGTCATTAAATTGTAATTGAAATATTTAACTTTGCAAAGCAGGAACTCTTTACCACTCGATTTACTTTGAAGTTGGCGCAAATATGTGCCTGTGTGGGTGTGTGTGTTTGGGTGTTTGGTGGTCTTGTAACTGCCGAAAAATGACAGAGAATAGAAAATTCTAATGGTACAAAATTCGTGATTTGCGCCACGTTACATTCCATTTAATTGCGTTAAATTAAGCATTGAATGTACTTTGCTTTAATTTCTCTTGCGAATCACTTTGAATTTCGCTCGATCGCTTCTCAAATGTAAATTTGCATAGACTAATGTCTTCATTCTGATTTAATTATAGAGTTGATAAGCCTTAAGGCGTCTACAATGAGGTTTATTTAGTTTTTTTTCTTTTCTTTTTGTTGTTGTAGTTTCAATAGGAAGTGAATTAATTAATGTTAATTTTTTTGAATTACAAATTAAAAAAATTACTGACTCTTTTGTTGCTGTTTCAGGTTCGATAGGAAGAGTATTTGATTTTTAAGTTTATTTAATTTTTTTATATAAAATTACAAATTAAAAATTTTTTTTTGGAGTGAAACTTCTTAGACGTCTATAGACGAGCGAGAATGGAGGGTAAAATTCCAAGGCATGCAACGTTTTGGGCATTTTCGTTCCGAGAGAGAGAAAAAAGATTAAACGTGGAGGAAAAGAAGAGAGGGAGAGCTACCTTACATACAGGGTGGGCCATATAGTGTTTGCTTTTTGAACCACCTATTTTTTTGAGAACGGTAACACAAATGACATGTCAAATGTGTTCATAATTTACTTAAAGGTTTGGCATTTACACAATGGGACGCTATACGCTTGAACAAAATTGGGAAATATTGAAAACCTATTTCCAAAGTGGTGAGTCTTCTTCTTCTTTTCTGATGAAGCTCATTTTCACATCAGTGGCTAGGTCAATAAGCAAAATTGTCGGATTTGGGGTTCAGAAAATCCACACGTTATTGTAGAGAAGCAAATGCATCCACAACGAGTTACGGTTTGGTGCGGTTTTTGGTTTTTTTCGAAAATGATCGAGAAGCCGCGGTTACAGTAAATGGCGAGCATTACCGTGACATGCTCAACGAGTTTTTGTCTCTAAAAATTGAAGAGGATGACATGGACGACATTTGGTTTCAACAGGACCGTACAACTTGTCACACTGCCAAAGTTACACTCGAACTTTTGGCTACCTTTTTTGAAAACCGAATAATCAACCCAAATTCCGGTATCAATTGTCCGCCTCGAAGCCGTGATTTAAGCCTCCTTGGAGAGCCGTTAAAGACAAATGCTATGCGAACCATCCAGAGACGATTGATGCTTTAAAACACGAAATTGAAGTTGCCATTCATGAAATTGGAGCCCAAACGTGGCCCAGTCGTGGCAGTCATTTGAAGGATATTATTTTTCAATCATAAATGACAATGTTCAATCTTCAAAATAAAAAAAAAAGTTTGAAAAAATATTGATTAGTTTTATTTTTGTATAGCCGATTCAAAACATGGCCCACCCTATATATCCTAGATACGCTTTAGGCTATTTTTCATCATTTTTTCCTTGTGGTTGCTAATTTCTAGTGAGAAATAACACTGCCTACTTTTTGGCGCTAGTTTGTTGGTGCAAACTTGTAGAAAATATATTTTTGGTGCCTACTTTTTGGCGTTATATTTCCTTGGTGCCTACTGTTTGAGGTGTTTTTTGGTTCTAATTTTTTTTCGATTTTTTGTTTTTTTGGTGCCTACTTTTTGGCTTACTCCCGTTTTGTGGATAGTGCTTGTGCATACTGTAAAGTGCTATCCATTCTGGCGTCGGATTTATTGCTGTGAAAGTTTCACTTCTCTTATGTGTACTACGCTACACGCACTTTTTTTCACTTTTTGTTTTTGTTGTTGTTCTTGTCGTTCTAGTTAGTTTCAATAGGAAGTGAGTTTATTTAATAATTTTTTTGTAAAATTACAAAGTAGAAAAATTTTCGCGATTTGCAGTATTTTGCTGAATATGCAGTCAGATACTCAGAAAGTAGAAGGTTTTCGTGATTTAGCTGTACTGAGTTTCTTGAATTCTAAACAAAGTGGTTCACGTAATTTCCTAGTTTCCTAAATAGCTTAGGATTTGAATTTGAATTTGAATTTGAAAAGGTCGAACCAAGGAGCACCAGGAGATTTGGTGGCTCCTAAAACACTCAGGGTAAAAAGCCCATGGTATTTAAAGCTCTGGAAAGGGGGTAGATAGTCAAGGAGGGAGGGAGAAAAGTATTATAGAAAGAGATAGGAAAGAATAGAGACAGAGATAGAGATAGTTAGTCCTGTGAGAATTTTCCAGATTCTTTGGCAAATCTGTAAATATCCTCTAGTTTTAGAGAACGAATATTACTCATTCTCATGACATCGGAACCCAATACTCGAAGTCGCGCTCTAGCAAAGGCAGGACACTCACAGAGAAAGTGCTCAGTGCTATCCGCCTCCTCCAAGCATGACAGGCATATCGGGTCCTCGATGTTTCCAATGGTGGTCATATGCTGACCCCATGGGTTGTGTCCTGTAATGATGCCGACCATCAACCGAATGTCTTTCCTTCCAAGTTTTAGTAGAAAGTTTGACAGTTTTCTGTTCGGACTTGTCACACAACACTTTGCAGTTCTGCAGCGTTCTAGACCGGACCATCGCTCTTTATGTACATAATCGTTGATCCAGTTCTTGATTCTTGCGGGACTGATTCCGATTATTGGCTCTGGCCCCTGTGGGGGCACCGCCGATCCACGGTTGGCCAATTCGTCGGCAATTTCGTTTCCTTGAACACCGGAGTGTCCCGGAATCCATATAAGTACAAGCCTGTTTTGTCTTGCGACAGAATTAAGCTTCTTCTTACATTCTTGAACAATCTTTGAGGTTTGCTTCGTGTTCTCCAGTGCCTTCAATGCAGCCTGACTGTCAATGAAGACTCCAATCTGTTTCCCGCTCCATCTCTTCTCGATTATCCATTCTGCTACTTTTAGGATGGCAAAAACTTCTGTTTGGAAAACAGTTGCCATTCCCCCTATAGCGTAGTGATACTTATTACTATCGTTTAAGTACCATCCGGCTCCAGACCCTATTTCAGTCTTGGACCTATCGGTAAAGAAAATATCCGTCAAACCTCCCTCCATGCCTCCTGGATTGCTCCATTGCTCACGCAATGGAAATCTGACATCAATCTTCCTTCCGAATGAAACTGTGGGTATCAGGTCATCTTTAGGTGCCAAAAACAGTGGATACTGCTCCGACAACAACTTAAAGATTTCTCTGTGTCCCGAAGTTCCATCTTCGTGCCAGAACCCATATTTATGGAGTCTACACATTGCTTTTATTGCTTCCTGTTGTATCTTAAGATCCAGGGGAGCAAATCAAGCATAGCATTTAGGGCATCCCCAGAGTTTGTACTCATGGCACCCGTGATGCATAAACATACACTTCTTTGCAGCCTGTATAGTTCCCGGATTGTGGACTTAACCATGCTCCGACCACATGCCAGACCACAGAAGCGTAAGTGATGATTGGTCTGATAAGTGCCGTGTATATCCATAGGACCACAGCAGGTTTCAGACCCCAAGTTTTGCCAAAGGCTCTACGGCATTGCTGAAAAATCTTCAATGCACGATTCACCTTCAGTGAAACGTGTGTCTCCCAGGTCAGCTTCTTATCCAAGATTACTCCTAGATATTTAACTTCGTTGGAAAGACCAAGTATCACACCTTTCAGTGTTGGAAGACTGAGTCCATCCAATTTCCGTTTTCTCGTAAACAAGGCTATAGTTGTTTTGTTCGGATTAACGGAACTTATTAACTTGTCTCATGCACCAATCATCGATTTTGTCAAGAATCCTCTGCACTTTCGTGCAAAGCATCCTTAAGGATTTATCCGATGTTAGCGCACAGACGTCGTCCGCATATGCTTGGACGTGAAAGCCGAGTTCCTGCATCTCCGCTAGTAGAGAGTCTACGACCATGCACCACAGCAGCGGAGAGAGAACACCCTCTTGGGGACATCCTTGCTTGGTCCTGACGGTGATTAGTTCATCACTGTTCTCACCAGCGGTTAACAGCCTATCAGAGAGCATGGAATATATCCATTTTATAATGGCTTGATTAACTCCGTGTCGTTCGGCAGAAGAACATATCGAGCCGAAAGTGGCATTATCAAAAGTCCCCTCAATGTCCACGAACACGCCCATTGTGTATTCGTCAGCTTCCAGCCCGGCTTCAATTTTGCTGACAAGATCGTGTAAGGCTGATTCACATGATTTTCCACTCTGGTAAGCAAGTTGATTTCTACTAAGTGGACTTCTCGGCAATACCCCCACTCGAATATGTTTCTCCACCACTCGTTCCAGACTTTTCAACATGAACGATGTCAAACTGATTGGTCTAAAACTTTTTGCTAGGGAATAGTCATCTTTTCCTGGTTTCGGAATAAATACTACTCTTACGCGTCGCCATTGGGATGGTATATAACCAAATGCAACACAGGCTGTGAAGATCCTTTTCAGGGCCTCAATCAGCCTGTCTCCTCCTTTTTAAGCATTGCTGGATATAGGTTCCACCGTTGCCACCGTTGTTGTTCATGCCACTCTCAACTTCAGAGAGAGTTCTACTACCCGGAAAGTGGGTTTCGAGTAGAGCATTAAACGTTTCCGATTTGGAAATGGTGTATGAACCATCAGGTTTTCGAATGGAATCCAGCCTTACTGAGCGGTCTAAATGAAAGACCTTACAAAGTCTCGCTGTTTCCCTCATTTCTTCGACGTTACTGCTTAGGACTTAGTGAATTACTTAAAAATACTTTTTCAGAAAATTAAAGATAATTCAATTCTCCTCTCCTCTATCAGACTGTCGGTTTTCGTGTTCTTCATGAATTTGTCGAGAATTTTTCATGATCTTTTACAAAATATTACTTTAAAACTTTTTTATTTCTCCCCAGATACGATACGCCAGAAGCTCCGAACGTATAAAACTGTACCCAGCAAATTATTCACTTATCACTTTTGGTACGAGTATTGCTCTTGTATTTTACCTTATTATTGACCTTGACCTTAGACTTCCTTTTGGTGTGGGTTTTGATATTGATTTGAATCTGCGGCTTGAGCTCAGCCATGTACTTAGACTTCACTTAAACTTGAGCTTGAACATCTGCTGTAACCTTTGGAATATGTAATTTTAATGTTTTTTTTGTTTTTGCGATTTCTACAGTTTTGCTATTTAAATGTGGCCGCATCTTTTTCTGAAATTGAAACAGCGACGACAAAAATTGGACTGAGGATTCTCTTCTTCTTTATTGGCGCGATAACCGCTTACGCGACACACCAAGTGAAGCCAAGTCCTTCTCCACCTGATTTTTCTAACGCAGAGGAGACCTTTCTCTTCCTCTGCTACCACCAGCTAGTACCGCATCGAATACTTTCAGAGCCAGAGCGTATGTAGATTTTCAACGAAAAAACCAGACCATCTCTAGATTGAAAAACAAACAGTCACCAAAATACAGAAAGTGGTATTGGAAAATACAAATTTGAAGTAATAAACGCATTCACGTATCTTAGCTGCAAACTGGGAACTGCAAATAAAATAAGTCATACCATAGAAGAACAAATTCAAGCACCTAATAGGGCATACGCATCACTTGTAAAACTTTTGAAATCAAAACTCCTTAACAGACCTTGCAAGCTGACCCTAAATAAAACCGAAGTTCGACCAGCCCTGTGCTAAGGACTGAAACACGGGCATTGAGTGAAAAAGATTAGACACAACTACAAACATTTGAAAGAAAAATTCTCAAAAAAGCTGGCGCAGTCAGAAATCCACAAGTCGACGATTGGCGCATACGTTGGGATGACGAACTGGAGGAACTTATTAAAGCGAAAATGTAGTATGTCGCATTAAAGCGCAACGAATCCGAGACTTCATTTTCATTGTACAGGAAGTTTACGTGGCGAATCCCAAACCCAGCGCTGAACCAGCTACCCCGGGTTGCTTCGCCTTCTCACATTAGCTCACACCCGAGCGGGTGTTGGGGAGCCGGAAGTTGTGAGCTGCTTGGACCATACAGGTATGCAATAGAATCGTCCTAGCCACTCCCAAGTGAAATGAAATCAGTGACTTACCCTACTGCGCGAACTTCTACATGTGGACTCATATGGAACCTCCTTTAAACTCGGCCAAAATCTCGTATGCGGTTATCAAGTGACAAGAAGAAAGTGCAACGACTGCGATGACTAAGTCACGTAATGGGAATGGACAGTTCAAGAGCCCAAAGGAAAATACTGCAAGAGGAAGACCCAGTTCGAAATGGATAGATGAGGTGAAGGATGATCTGGAACAACTTGGAAATGGATAGATGAAGTGAAGGATGACCTGCAACAACTTATACAGAGGAACTGAAAGCAAATGGCAACGGACAGAGCCGCATGGAGGAGTACTGTTCAGCAGGTCAAAGCTCATAAGCAGCTTTTGTTGCAAAGGGTGGTGAGGATGACAGTGAAGCTTGCGGCCATATTTTCGTATTGTTATTAGTCTTAGCGCTTTGAATAGCTTTGAATCCATTGAATTTGTAGTGAATTCAAAAATAAAAAAAAATCCTATTCCTGAAATATTTTCAATCCGCAATGATTTAAAATTAAAAAAAAATTGTTTTTAAGTTTTTAGATATGCAAATAAAAAAATAATTTAATGCACTTAATTGAACTTCAACAATACTTTGAAATCAATTGAAAACCTTCCAACTATCCTGAGTAGGTCACACACTTCGCTCCTTGAACCCACAAACAATTTAATCGAGCAGTTTTTCTAAGGTTTAAAAAACATTCAATTTAACTAGGAAACTTCTCAAATAGCGTCTTCGTACCAGCATGCAAATCTCATTAGAGGTGGCAAAAAAAAAACGAAATGGACACAAAAAGTTGAAAGTTTTCGGTAAAGTTTTGTTGCAAACTTTCGCTGCTCAGCATTGAGTTGAGCGCACAACAACACAACCACAAGCAAAGGAGTTGCAATGGCACTGTGGAGTCGATGTGCCACCGCAGAGGCCAACAAAGATGCTCTAATGTGCACACCACAGCACTAATGGCCGCACTCACACACATACACGCACATTGACATACAAAAAAAACGTACTTGTGAGCAGAAAATATTAAAGAAGCTTACAACCAGAAGTGTATATATTTAGGTGCAATATGCATTGACTTTATATGTGTGTATGTGTATGCGTTCATGCGTATGTTTGCCCACGTGCACAGAATTTCGGAAAATTATTCCAGGCAAAAAAGCGCTTAAGGCAACTGCACAAAAGTCAGTGCAGGCAAAACTTTCTAGTTCGTTTAAGGAACAATCAGTGATACTTAACACTTTCTCACGAGCAGTGAAGGTGAGTGATTATCACACCCAGGAAGCTGGGCAAGCACCGATCACAAATTCGTGCACGGTCATGCTTTTGCATATTTATTTAGTGTACTTATATGGAAGTTTGTGGTCCTGTGTATGAATATTGAACTAAATTTCAAAAAGTTTGACAGTTTTTTTCATTGCATGTTGCATGCAATGGATTATTGCGAACTTCGAAATTATTTCAATTTATTATATTAAATAATATTGCATCTAAACATTACGCAAAGCTTGAAAAGGAATAGGTGGCTGATAAATAATCAAGTGCATTTATAGCAACTAACCAACTACTTAAGAACAGCAAACGGATCTTAGAAAATAACCAATAGGAGTAGACTCTTAGAGGCCAGCCGATTGCAAACTAGGAAGGTACCTATTGTAGGCTTGCTTTGTGAAAGAACCAAACAGGAAAATAGCGACCTAAAAATCAGCAGAAAAGAACTGAGAGTACTGTTGGATGTAATCACAGGGCACAGCGTATGTGGTCAGCATATGGCTGCCATGGGGGTCGTAGAAAGCCCGACATGTCTATTCTGTCTTGACGATGACGACACGCGGAGCATTTTCTC
Organism: Anastrepha fraterculus; assembly: GCA_037575425.1. Classification (NCBI taxonomy): domain Eukaryota; kingdom Metazoa; phylum Arthropoda; class Insecta; order Diptera; family Tephritidae; genus Anastrepha; species Anastrepha fraterculus. Next base: position 63,938 of record JAYXIM010018335.1, on the reverse strand, counting down.
TGTATCAGTCCAGCATCTTCCAGAATCAGACTTAGGATATTGGGTTGCGATATACTGATTATGGATAAAGTTCATACTCTTAAGATTCATCGATGAATCCAAGAGATTTGTGGAAGAGTGAACTCAATCTAATTTATCCGTCTTACCACCCACTTTTTATCTTTCCTATCTCTATTCTTTTTACTGAAATCTATTCGAGTGTAGTACAGTGGTCTCCTTACTGAGTGCTTGGACTTGTCTAACCCACCACAAATCTAATCTAATCTAATCTAATGTAGGTTTAACTGCTACAACTCAATTTTTTGAAGAGGTAAGGTAGCAAGGCAAGGTAGCTACAGCAATCTCGGGTAAACGTCTTTCAATAATGTGTGATCTTCAGCAAAGATTTCTCAACAGACCATCACTTTAGTGTAACAGTCGAGGACTAGAAGCAAATGCGGAGAAAACGGATCTGATACTGTTTAACAGGAAACATACAACATCTGCGCTTAAACAAATATTCCTAGGGAGAAAATCCCTTAAGTAACATAAAGGGCTAAATATCTAAGGATCGTACCTGATAGGCAGCTAAATTGGGGACGCACAGACGCAGCTGTACAATAATAAAAATCATATAGCCCGCGAAGAAAATAATTGGAGGACTTCAACATTGCTCGCTACAATGACACTGGTGGCATAGCAAAACGTCATGGGGGTGGTCATCAAAGAACAGCAACGTTCCGTGAAATGGTTCAAAAAGTGAAGAGCGATCTCACACCAAAGCAGCAACGAGTCAGACTTGAGAGAGCGAAGGAGTTGCTTCGCTTGGCCGAAAGCGGTCAATTCCGCACCTTGTGTTTTCTGACGGAAATTGAGCAATTCGTAAACTCCCAAAACCATAGGGTTTATTTAATCGATCGTTCATACGAGAATTTGAGTCATCGATTGGCCACCAGTAGCACTTTCCATAGGTAATGGCTTGGGTTTGGCAATTCAACAGCACTTGGCACCGTCGCACAAAGCTCGGGTGAACCAAGAATGGCTAAAAAACAACGTTCCGAACTTCATAACGGCTACACAATGGCTGTCAAATTCACTAGACGATAATCCGATGATATATTCTCTCTGAGCTATTTTGGGGAACAAGGTCCGAACTAACAGATTTACCAGTCTCGAGGTGCTGAAAAAAGTCATTGTCCGCGAGTGGGCCACAATACCTGCAAGTCACATTCGAGCAGCTGGCTATTCGTTTCTGGACCGTTTCAAAGCCATAGTCAAGGAAAGAGATGGTTATATCGAGCAAAAGTACATCGATTCTTAATTTTGTATTATCTTCACATATTTTTTACTTTGAATTAAATAAAAGTAATTTTCCAAACTTAATTTATGGTCATTTTAATCGGTTACACTTCGAATGCCGGACCCTGTTTTTTACGCTACGAAATTTAATTTGCCTCTAGGAATAGCCTGCTTTCACTGATTCTGCTTCAACCTGTCACCTCAACGTTTTGTCTGGTTTTCCGCGCCTTCGTCTTCTTTGAGGGTCCCAGTCTAGCCCTGCTCTTATCATGTCATTTTGGGGTTTTAAAAAACATAGTTCTTTCTATTTGTGGCGTGCGTCTTGATGTTGTTTCACAAATGGATCGACCTACAGTTTTAAGTCGGCTGCGAACGGCAGCTGGTTTTTTATGAGGAGCTTTTCCGGAGGTTTGCCATTGCCTGAGGAGGAGCGACCGCTATTATAAAAAAAAAATTTCCATTCAATATTCATGCCTTTAAATCTGCGCTCTCCCGAATGGTAATCACGCAAAACCCCATTCTGCTACAGCGGCCGCCATACTTTATTACACTAAAATTCAATAAGACTGGGCCCACTTGGACGAAAAAAGCCGTAGGGGTGTGATGAATATTTCGTTGTTTGTTTTCTAAAATTTATATGAAGTTTGGTATTTGTATTGGTACATTTACTTGGCCTTTGTTAGAAAATAAGCTGGACTTTATAACCAAATAATTAGCATTAAAAAATAAAGAAACATTTGAAGCTGGTTAAAATGTAGAGGCGTTTTAGCTCTACGAAGTTCTGTATGATTAATACTTGGAAAGCTTGAGCCACGTTAAAAAATGTTCACTTTGTTCAACAAAAGTCGTATCCTCAATTTCTATTAAAATTGCGATTTCGTGTCAAAATCTGAATTCTACAGTGCTATTGAATGCGTATACTGGACATTACGCTGAATGGCATTTGAACGAGCAGCCGTCTTCGGATTAGGACTCCTAATGATATCTATGAATAAACTCGAGAAGACATTAGAACTCGTCAATACCCAACATCAATACAAATCGTATGAATATAGCTTGTGCGTGCGTTTGGCTTTGATAAATGAGCTCACATCAAACACAACAAGCAAACGCCACACCTCAGCTTGATGTTGCTTGAGCGAAGACATATGCACGTGTCCATGCAGACGTACGCATGAGAGCTTGCTCACGCGGTAATGTGTGGCAGCCAGGCATACTTTTCACACCTAAACACAGCAACAATGATCAAATTATTTGCTAAAATTCCCATATAAGTATGTATGTGTGTAGCGGCAGCTACAGCAACCAAATGGTGAGTCGGCAAACATGAGATTCCTCAGAGCAGAGATGCATATCGAATCAAGCCGACCACATTTGACAGCATTATTGGTGGTACAGAAAGGAAAATATCCCTAGATTAGTTGTAAAAAAGTACGAATATTTCACTTCTACGGCTAGCTTGTGCGCCATCAGCTGTCACTTACACCCGAGTCAAAACGGATGGCTGTAGAGTGAGCCACTCAGCTTCACATGTGCGTACTCGTAGGTATTTGTGCGGTTCTCACCCTTATCGCTCTCACTCTTCTGGCGCTAGCCTTTCGTTGAACATTTCGTTTGATATTGATGATGTGGTTTGTGCCTGTATTTGTTTCCCACATGCTGGCAAAGTCTTGAAGGAAATTTATTTCTATCTAAACTTTACCTTTTTCCTCAAGCACACGACTTTCTCTCTCGCTTCCTTACATCAATTCAGAAATGTTTCAATATCATTGCAGTATGCGCACAAACGGAGGTAGTTGCGCCAAAAATTTGCTTAAGGCCAAGTTGTCGCCATTGCGACACACATTAATCATCAGCCGCAATAAATTAGCAATTAATAACGCAAACTGACTCGGCACATTCGAAGCCAAGTCAGTAGAAACCAAATGCAAAGTTATGGCTTCCACTGAGGGAATTAGCCGTTTTTTACTGGGCGCTTTGGCAACACGCTTAGTCTAAGATTAAAAAAATATTTATTTTTTGGTATTTTTTTGCTTCTGATTTTAAGAAATAGCCACGAAAGCCACAATTTGGGCTTGCCTGCTAAATTATTAAATGAGACTTTAATGGCAAGCCATTGCCTAGTAGCGGAAATTTGCAGCGAAAGTGTGCAGTTCAAGTGGAATTAAGGTTTGTTCTGCAGATATTTTTGTATTCAGTAACTAAAATGTATTTTCATTTTATTGCAATTCAACAAAAATTGATTTATTGCGACTATCTACATATTTTTACACCTAAGGCATAAGGTGGAATTCGCAAATTTGTTTACCCAAGTTTCACCATTGGCCATTCTGGTGTTTGAAAACTCTTTGTCTCTTCTTTTTCATGGCAGAAAATTTAGGTATATCGTTTGTTCATGAAAATTGCATAGGTGCGTGTTGCTTTCCCTAGACGACATCAAGGGCTGCAAAGCACGAAGAAGAATCTGTTTCTAGGACAATTATTCTAACGGTGACTGTCATCGCGAAATTGTCATTTTGACCAGCCGACCCAGATCATCAAACATGTATGTATTTGTAAAAGTGAAAAAGCATCAAGGTTCACTCCGTAATTGAAGGAGGAGCGCGGCCATATACCCTGCAAATGAGGTAAGCGCCAATATAAAAGAGTCACTTATTTTTAAAATTTGTTTCTTCTTATGAAATTTTACCCTTCACTACTTGTACCCGGAATCTTTATCCGGGCTACCTCCTAAATATAAGGCTTGTACCTTTTTGGATAGCTAAAAAGATGCATAAATTTTTAAAGTAATTTTCGGAACGGTTTTCATACAAAATTGTCGTGCTTTAATAATGTGAAGTAGGAAATTCTTAGTGAAAAATCATAGATTGAAAATTCTACCACGCAGCCATTTTTAACTGGCCCTGCCTTGTCTCATATTTTATTGACCAAAATTATTAACCAATCGAACCCTTCTACTAACATTTAAAAACAAGTGGACGGACGTACAGGCAAAAAAAAAAGATATTTTCTAATAACCTTTGAGATTGAGTTAACTTTTGGACATCATCTCAGACAATAAAGTAATCAGAAATTATTTAATCAGAAAAATATCCTTAACTATTTAGGATCATGGCCGCCGTAGCCGAATGGATTGGTGCGAGACCACCATTCGGAATTTAAAGAATGTTCAAATGGCAAACCTCTGAGTGTATTTCTGCCATGGAAAATCTCCTCATAAAAAATAAATATTGTTTTAAATGGTTAATACTACAGCGTTTTTCAATAGGTGCGCTTCAACTTTTTCCGATAGGGAGGGCGAACGACGCAATATTTTTTATTTTTCGCTTGTCATTTGTAAACTTCATTAGTATGGAACGCTAAACACTTGAGCAACGATTGCAAATCGTGCAAATTTTTTATGAAAATAATCGTTCTGTTGCTGCTACTTTAAGAGCATTACGGCCATTTTACGGTCCATTTAACAAGCCGTCCCGTTTTGGGGTTATGCCATTGGGTTAAGCCATTGGTCTACAGTAACAAGCCAGCGACGATTTGTGAGCTCAGAGCCAATATTGAACGCGAAATTGCTGGAATTTCGGCCGATTTATGCAAAAGAGTGGTCGAAATTGGGTTCAACGATTGGACTTCGTAAAACGTGCACGTGGTGGTCATGCAAAACAAATCGAATTTCATACTTAAACTCGATAATAAAAAAAAATTAGTTAAAAAAGTCAAACCGTTTGTGTTTTATTCAAAAAAGTTCAAAAGTTGAAGCGCACTTACTGAAAAACGCTTTATATATCAATACGAGAAAAGGAAATAATTATATTATACTAGGTTTATTATACGCTAGCTTCGAGATAAAAATATATTATATCTACACTGGAGAAGATGAAGATAGTACAATCGAAGGTATGTGGAGTTAACCACTATTATACACACCAGATAACTTAGAAGCCTATGAAGTTAAATTTTTAATTTACAGCAAGAAACGGATTGGTTTATGATACTAATATTATAGTCCGTTGTCTGCTTCAGAAGTTCAGATGGTTTGATATTTCTAAGCACCGATGATCTAATATTTTGGATTCCTGAACATATATCCATGAAGTGCGATACGGTGAATTCGCAGAATCCACAAAACGGAGACGGGGGTTTCGGCAAACCATTTAGCAAATACGAGTGGGTTGAAATTGTATGGCCAATTCTCAGACGAACAACGGTCTTAATATTCCGGCATGAAGAACTTGACAGGTATTGCTTTTTCGATCTCGAGAGATTGAAGGATTTGTAGTGATGTTGGTACTGGTTCCATTTGTTCAGGGAACTTTCATAATTGGAACGCCTTAGCTCTACTATCGGCCTGTTCCTTACCTTTGATGCCACTGTGACCCGGGACCCACATAAGTTTGATTGAACTTTTTTTTTTGTGTGAGCATGTTGCGCATTTTTGTTATTACTGGAGAGTTATTAGCTGGGTTCAGAATAGCCTCGGTTGTTGATTTGCTGGCACTGCATATTATATATTGATGGTTTCTTTGGGACGCAAAGTGTACCGCCTCAAGTAACCCAGCAGCTTCGGCTGTGAAAATTGAGCAGTAACTTGGTAAAACTCCAACGGTTATAGTGGTACCTATTTCGTTTGTTACTGCAAATGAAGTACAGGTATCGGTTTTAGATCCGTCAGTTAATAACAGGTTCCAGTCTAATTTCAAAGGAGAAATAGTTTCAAGATATAATTGTTTGAATTCATCGGGGCCAGTAATATTTTTTTGATGATGCATTAAATTATTTATGGCTTAACAGCTTGGTACGATCCATTCTGGATGAGACGGTTTTTCTACGAGAATTGGTGATATGAGTATGTTCAGTTCTTTGGCTTGATTTAAAATTTCTGAAATCGTTGATCTTCGGCCATTTTTACTTGTATTATGTTACTTGCGAGGTATTTATTTTTCTGGATTCAGTATTTGTACCAAATTTGAGTAATTTTGTTTTATTTATAACAGAGATACGCCTTTTTTATATTTTTTCATATTTAAAAGTTACGATTATATGGTAGATGGGCGCGGTTATTGATCGGTATCGCCCATTTTCAATACCATACCAACCTGCCTAGAATAAATGGTATCAATGGTATCTTATTGAAATATTTAAAGCCGAAGGCCTTAGCAGCCAGTGCTTGCTCTAATTTCCTTATTTAAAAGAGATAGTGAATCTTAAAACTCTAAATTTGCAGTATTTTGATAAAGAATGTCTTTCTACATAGAGCGGTAATAGGGTTGACCGGTCTCAAGAGAAAATCCAGTGCGCAAATTACAATGAACTGCTTCATTTGCAATGTATTTGAATGCGAGCGGGCAGATGTGGAATTCCTGCTCAACTCTCTTCATTGCTTCATTGTAAAGTATGCGCGACTACACGCAGAAATTCAATTCGTTCACCTTCGCTCTCCCACGTTCCGGATGATGAGAGCATCACCAAGTGCTCGAATATCACAAATAACACTAACAACATCAATAGCAGTGAACAAAAGTGTGGTAATATTGATTCTACATAAAAAGCTCTACTGAGCTGAAGCTACTGCACTAAAACTCAAAAATGTTCAATTAATACTTATAGTAAAAGAGAACACAAAGTAATCTGTTTTTTTATTTTTTTATATATTTATTGTTAAAGCTATTAAAGTTTACCACACTCTTTCAAGTACAAATTCAAAACAAAAACTAAGCAGAAGCTTAACAGCTTAACTTACATACAAAATTTAAAAAAAGAAGAAGATGTACATATATTATACTAACGGATTTTTGTGTATGCATTTATGTTGTGAGAGATTTACATTGGAGCGATGAGAGAATTAAATGACTCTTTGTTTAAATTGTCGACGAAAAAAAAACAATTTGGTTACTAAAGTCAATGAGCTGCAAGCTGAACTGCGCTCTGTTCATAAAATATTTTGAGATAATAATATTGGATTAGCTAATAACAATAAAGACTTAAAAACAAATTTCGCCTCACTAAATGTAGACCTGACTTTGTTCACTTGTCACTCTCGCTCTCCCGCTGATTTGTGCGTTGATGCTGATACGGTTTCTCATGCCAGCGCTTGCGGTTTTGTTGCTGCTGATACTAACACTGATCAAGAATGATAGAAAGAAGATTGCGCCCATCAGAGAGTGCGTGAGGTCACGTTTTCCGAGTTGTGCAGTATTGCCAACCATTTGCGCTTCGAAATAAATTTAGTGCTTTTTTATACCGAAAATTTTGAAGTTTCGTGTTTGTTTCTTGTTTTTAATTTAAAGCTACCGAAACTTTAAGTTAAAAAAAACTGTATTATTATACAAAAGAAAGTTAAAAAAGGCCACTCTGAGAAGATTTTAGTGCTAATGAAAATTAGTTGGTTGTTATAAAATTTGGTATCTTCAAAGTGTGAATTTAAATGTTTGCTCCTTTCAAGGTTGTGCGAGAAAATTAAACGTCCCTCTCTCAATTTTTTTTAAGATTGAAACCCTTTTAACACATTTTAAAAGGTGTTTGAATTTATTGAATGCAGATTAAAACCATAGAGATGTAGTCGTTTCTTCCGGCCATCAATCCTTAGTGGGACATACAGCATCAAAAGGTGTATTCATTGTAAAAATAAGACACAAAATACCAGAAAATACTAAAGAAACCTTACTGACATTTTTACAAAAAGAGTACTTTATCTAGTTACATAACCTAAAATATAGCAAGTAAGTCGTTCCCTTAACAAAAACAAACTCATAAATGAAATTGTACATAAGCATAACACATTTATTAAAAAAAAAACTCACATTTTAAAGACAATTTGTCACGCATACAAAGTTCTTTATGTAGTTCAATAGAAATTTGGTATTTTATTTTCTTTAAATGGGCATTTTAGTGCGTTTTTATATTCAAAGCTAGGCAATACTGCAGTAGCGAGAGAGAGATTTGACTGCCGAAAGCAGAAGAACACCAACAACACCTGCAATCGCGGGCAATGCCACCAGATGTTAAAAAAAGTAAAGCTAAATAAAACTGAGTGAATTATTTAACTAATTATTAAAAAATGTATATTTTACAAAACTACAAACATTCCAATTAAAAGGGAATTGGCTACAAAAATTTCATGAAGAAAGAACTAAAACTCCGAAACTAAATAACAAAAAAAGTGCTAAATCAAGTTACGAAAACGCTAATCTGGCCATATTGGCTCTAAAATCATGTAACTTGTTGTCAAATTCGCTGAGAGCAAAGTAACGGGACCACGATAGGCGCCATCTCATTATTCTTTCTATCATGAAGATTGATCCAGTTGTTGCTATTAATTGTGTGAGTCGTGATACTCCGTCATCGGCTGTTTTTTCGCATATTTAAATTTCGTTAATATAATTTAATATTTAATAAAAATAATTTTAACTTAAATTTTAAATTAAAAATTAATTTTTATTGTTAGTTTTAATTTTTAATTCGTTTTAACTTAGTTTTAATTTTTAGTTATATTTTTTCCGCAACTAAAAAAAAGTAACTTCAAATAATAATTTTAAAATGTTGGTATCTAAAGAAATAACAGCACTAAAACAACAAACATATTGGAGCACATTCCTTTTGCATATATCTCTAATTGGTAATTTTGCAACCAGTACAGTACTAGTTACTCTCGAACTAGTCTTGCTTCTTTCATCAAATGCCAATTGAAGAGCAAAAATGTCGGCTAAACATGTTGTTTGGCTTTTCACCGCTGTGCACGAGACAAGTCGAATAGTCAAGCCCTGATATGCATATCGACAGCTGTTGTTGATTTTCTCGCCTCTCCGATAATTCTCTACTCATCTACCGCCTAAAGACGGGAAATAAATTAATAAATTTTCAACGCCTTGTTGCTGCCATTGTCATTTGTATTGGGTTTTGTTGTTGTTCTTCATACTGCTTTGTATTCTTTGCAACTGCTATGGTTTAGCAATTTGCGTTTTGCGGTAACACAACTTTGCCTTGGCGCTGTTATGGGTACACAAGCAAGTTGTTTAGCGCACATATCTATGTACATGTGTGTGTACCTATGTGTGCATGCGTGTGCCCTGATATGTGTGCTGTCTAACGAAGATAAATAGTAGTTGAAGTTTTTTGCCTGCCAAATTTAGTGGAAAATTGAAAAAAGCTTTTCAATACCAGCAAGCACTTCATAACGAGGAAGGGTGCGTGTGTGTGTGCACCCAGTTTTTGGCATTGATACTCAAATGCATTTGTCTAGAAAAGTTTTTTTTTTCTTTTTTTGTATTGGTTTTTGATCAAAATTACACTTTTACTTTACCAATTCGTTTTTGTACGAAAAATCGCTTTGTTTTGCGCTGCCGTCAGTTTCTATTGTATCTGTTGTTTTTGCTCTTCTTATTTCTGCTGCATGCATTACTGCGTTACGGTTTATAGAATCCTTGTTAAAATGACGTCAAATTTATTATAAACTTTTGCAAATGGTAAGAGCTTACGAATATTTTTCTTTCCAGGCAATTGCGGTTTATTAGCAAAATGTTTGGGGTAAATAAATGGGAACAGATGAGGGTATCTTGGTTCGGTGGAAGTATTACCTAGTAGAGATTTCAGATATATTTTCATTCAGAAATTATAAAATAGAAAAAGAGCAAAAAGAAGTTTCATAGCGCAACTTTTTTATAATATAATTTTACGACATGTCAACTTTTCCATGAACTGTGGGAGTAAATTCCAACTCCGAGGATCATTTGAAAAGTCCGTGAGAAGTCAAAAAGATGGCGCGTATCGAGTTTATGTTTAGTTAGTAGCATCTCTAAGAAAAACACACACTAAATTCCAGCTAAATTGGCATATTTTTTTGTTTTTTTGACATCCGTTTGAATCGAGGAAGTCGAGTGATTTTCCTTTTCCATCACAACAACGCCCAGCTCACGCCTCAGCAGTTTGGTCACAAAATTAATGGAAATAGGCCCAAGTCATTTCACATTCCTCCTTTTCTCAAACTTGGCCCCTTTGGATCCCTCGGACTACTATATATTTATTACCCAATTTGAAGAAATAGGTGGCGAGAAAACGATTTTATTTAAAGGTGTTTGCAGAAACGGTCGCCCCTCTGCAGGCAATGGCAAACCTCCGAGTGTATTTCTGCCATGAAAAAGCTCCTCATAAAAAATATCTGCCTTTCGGAGTCGGCTTGAAACTGTAGGACCCTCCATTTGTGGAACAACATCAAGACGCACACCACAAATAGGAGGAGGAGCTCGGCCAAACACCCATAAAGGGTGTACGCGCCAACTATATATAAAGGGTGGTTAAATTTCAAGGGCCGATCTTGAATGTGAACCACACCTAAACGTCAAGTTTTTTTCTGCATTTCATTTGACATTTTTCAATTTCAGACTAACTTAATTTGAATCGTAGAAAGATACACAATCGAGCAACGCGTTAAAGTTATTCAGGCTTATTATTAAAACGGGCGTTCAAATCAAAATGCATATCGCGCACTGCGTGATTTTTTCTGTCAATTTAATCGTCCAAATGTTCGTACCATCGGAAAAAATTCTGCAAAAGTTTGAGCAAACCGGGTCTGTAAGAGATGTGAAAACAGCAGTGCATTCTCGGGCAGCTCGTACTGCAGAAAATATTGCTGCTGTTCGCGATAGTGTGGTTGAAGAGCCGTCTACCTCAACTCGTCGTCGTGCCCAAAAATTGCACCTCACACGATCAAGAACTAAAGCCTCTTAACCATTTCAAGCGTCGTCAATGGTCGAAGAAAATCATCTATACACAATGTAGATACAATGTAGCCCAGTGAAATTAGGTAAAAAAGGGGTCAACCTGGAATAAAATGGAAATTGGTAAAAACCTTTGTTTTATCGCCCTAAATATTGTCTCAAAAGTCACAAATGCTATCGCGTCCGCGTCTTAAGATATTGAAGGTCAAAGATCACAAAACCCGTTTTTTCGCGAATATTTCGATTCCTATTGCTTAAATGGTATTTTTACCTATCATGAAAGTTGTAGAGTATAAAATTCTCTACAACTTTTGTCTAATCTTTTTTTTGTACGATCAACCGTTTTTGAGGTAGAGCGCGCAGAGTGCGCAGCGTACAGTCATATATGAGCTAATGCAGGGTCAAGCGTGAGTTACGGTTATCAGTACGTTGTAGCATTGCCCATTATTTCTGAACTTATTATTAATTATTTATATTTAATTATTCAACTATATTATTAATTCTGGATTATCTATTTGGAGCGGTCCTTTTCCACTCATAAGCCCTTCAAGGGACGAGTGGGCGGGGTGTAACATTTGGCGGCAAGGCATGGTAAATATGGTGACATATGGGTCGGGGTTGGACTGAAGGAGAAGCTCCCCATCAAGCTCAAATGCCGGCTTCCGGACCACTGTAACGTATTCCAAGCGGGGTAGCCGCAAGTAAGGGCGCAGTGAGTTGGTAGCTAATTTCGGTAATTACCGTTAAGGAAGTAAATATTTACTCTGACAGTCAAGCACAATAAGAGCCTTGAGCTCGTTGTTTGTGCGCTCGAAGTTGGTCGGGGAATGTCTGGTTTCTCTCTAGGCTCATTTGGGTTCCCGGTCACAGTGGCATCGAGAGAAACTGCTGGGCTGATGAGCTGGCAAGACAGCGAACTTTGGAAACGGTGTCGTCGCAAAATGAGAGGATTGGCGTTTCCTTAAGAACCTGTAGTCTACTCCTGGAAAGTTGGGCCTCGAGTCAACTCAGCGAGCACTGGGCCAGTACGCAAACGTGCATGGGCGCCGAGATCTTTCTGGCCACGGGTAGATCGGGGACGCTCGAGTGAACTCCTAAGGCTAACCGCAGCTCTCGAATTTGGTGGGTATCCCACCGGACATTGTCCATTAGGAATTGCCTCAAAACTTAAGGAAAATTAATCAAAACTGTCAAACTGATGATGAACTCATATTTTGTTCGTTTTGCCACAGGGTGTATATATGTGTTTGTACTTATTCAGGGTTTGATTGAAAAGTAAGGAGTCTTATTTTTTTAAGCAGTTGTATTAAACCTTTTGGCTTATACAACTAATATTCTTCAAAATAGGACCCTTGAGCGTCAACACACCGCTGGTAGCGTCAACACACCACTGCAGGAAACATTTTGTAAACTCATTCGCCGTAATCGCGTTCAATTCGGCTGTCACAGTTTTTTGGATCGCCTCGATGGGGTCGAAACGCCTCCCCTTCAGCTTTCTTTTCAGGCGCGGGAACAAGAAGAAGTCCGGAGGGGACAGGTCTGGGCTGTAGGGAGGGTGGGGAAGCACCGGAACGTCCATCTTGGCCAATGCAGAGGTGCAGAGGAAGGCGGTGTGCGCCGGCGCATTGTCGTAATGAAGGGTCAAATTGTTGACGAGGTCGGGCCGAACCCGGGCGACGCGGTTTTTCAGCCGAAGGAACACTTCTTTGTAAAATGCCGCGTTTACAGTGCTTCCTGGAGGTATAAACTCCTCGTGGACGATGCCTCGAGAGTCGAAAAAGATGATCAGCATGGGTTTGACCTGCAAAATCCTAACACACTTTTAAAACAACTTTCACGCGCGGAGCGATGTTGACTGCACCGCTGTTGCCAGCGAACTGAGACCGTTTTCTAGTGGAAGGGGAAGGTCCAACGACCGTTTTCCCCCACCAGCCGATTCGGTTGATCGCTTGGCAGACGTTCCGCGCGGGAAGGATCATTACTTTTCAATCAAACCCTGTATGTCCATTAAGATAAATAAAAAAATACATAAAACAGATAATTTGCCCTAAACTCTACTTTAACCAGACTTTTTTTTGAATAATTTGTAGAAATTATGAGCCACCAGTTTTATTAATTATCTTTTTTTTGTTTGTAATAAAGAGTTTATCTAAAGCGAATGATAGGTAAATAAAACGTTAATTCCAAAAATAAGAGATTAAAAATAAAAGTTAACAAAGCTTGAGATTCAAACATTCGCTCGCCTTAAGTAAAATCGAATTAAAAGCTGTGATAAATTATTTCGTAACGCCAGCAGTAATGACCGAACTACAGTGGACGACGTTAACAGATTTGCATGCATTTGCGAGCACTTATTTGGTTATTTATTTCAAAAGTAGCTTATAATTTTTAGCGGAAAAATATTTAATCCTCCGAAAGCATCCGTTTTCAATTTGCGAGGAGCATTCATTTTTGAACGCTACATTTATGTGTGTGTATGTATATGAGGGTGGTCCACAAAAGGAATCAAAATACCAAATATTTGTTAGGGCAGTACCAGAACTGTCTTATATTGAAAAAGAAGGCAAGTCTTGTTTTTTGATGGTGTTAAATTTACTACTGTTTAGTGGTGCAGCAAAATGCCTGATGATGTCCATAGTAGTTTTTTGTTTAGAAGTTTCATATAAAGCAGCTAAAAATTAATATTTTATTGAAAAATTCATATTCTCTATACTTTTGAGACTGCAAAGTAACCAAATAAATGGACACTATAGGACACTCCGGTGTTCAAAGAAACGAAATAGACGATGAATTGGCCAGCCGTGGATCAGCGATTCCCCCACAACGGCCAGAACCAATAATCGGAATCAGTTCCGCAGGAATCATGAATTGGATCAGCGAGTAGGCAATCTACATAAAGAGAGATGGTCCGGTCTAGAATGATGCAGATCTACAAAGTGTTTTGTGACAAGTTCGAATCGAAAACTGCCGAACTTTCTACTAAAACTTGCAAGGCGTTCGGTTGATGGTCGGTATCATTACAGGACATAACCCATGGGGTCTGCATATGACCACCATTGGAATCATTGAGGACCCAATGTGCCTGTCATGCTTGGAGGAGGCGTATAGCACTGAGCACTTTCTCTGTGAGTGTTCTGCCTTTGCTAGAGCACAACTACGAGTTTTGGGTTCCGATGTCGTGAGAATAAGTAATATTCGTTCTTTAAAACTGGAGGATATTTACAGATTTGCCAAAGAATCTGGAAAATTCTCACGGGAGAAACTGCCTTTATCTATGTGTCTATTCGTTCCCATCTCTTTCTTTGATTCTTTTCTCTTTCCCTCCTTGACTATCTACCCTCTTTCCACAGCTCTAAATACAATGCACTTTTTAGCTTGAGTGTTTTAGGAGCCATCAAATCATTTGGTGCTCCTTGGTTCGACCTATTCAAGTATCAATTTCAGCCACATAAGTGGGTAAGATGGGACTTTTCTTAAAAAACTATCGCTACGTTTTCTATTTACTGATTCTTAGCAACTGAAATATTCATTCTTATCGATTTTGTGTTTGATTGATTTTTTGAATTAAATAACAATAATTATTTATAAACAGGTTTTTACCATTTTTTTTTTGGATTTATTTAAATAAACAAATTTTTTTTACTATTTACGAAAATACATTTTTTTTACTAATGTAGGAAAATTACACAAAAAAATTATGTAAAATTCCAAATAATTGTTTTTACTAATTTTTATAAATAATAAAATCTCTCAGTATTCACTGACGAGCAATCGTAAATTTGAAAATTTATTTTAGTTTTCTTTTCTTTCTGAATATTTTTAAGTTAAGTTAGGTTAGGTTGAAATGGTTGCCTAAAGAGAGGGCACACTTGGTCGAAAATCAAAAAAATTCTTCCTTTGCGAAACCATTGTAAAGGAGATAAGAGGAATAAGAAGAAAGGAGGGAGGAGGGGAGGAAGGGGGGCGAATATGCATTTATTAATAATGACGAAATTATTTAAAAAAACTAGCTTCAATGAAGTTTATTATTATTATAGTTGGTATTAAATTATCACAGTATTGATCAAATGCCATATTAAATAATATAGAAAATTCAGTACAAATATTGAATTTTCTTAAATTTGGTCTTAGAAAACTTTTGGTAAAATTCAATTATAAATTTTTGGTAGAACATTTTAACCCGTTGAATCCCTACTAGTTAACCCATTTTTTCAAAAAATTTTCAACAGCCCACAACTGGGTATTAAAGGGTTAATATGTTCTACAAAAATATTCCTTGGACAATTTCACCAGGGGTTGCCAAAACATACCTATGGGTTAAACGAACTTGAAAAAAATTGAAAAAAAATTGTATTTCGTGAATTCCACATCAAATAGAAATCTGAGATGTTTTTGGTGGGAAAAGAGCTGGGCTCTGAAAAAACCACCCGTTTAATTCATTGAGCTAGTGATGCTGAATTTAAGCTTAGATGCAGGATTGAATTCGCTGTTTTTTCTGCCCTTATCAATCAAAATCGAAGTATTTACATTTCCACATGCCCACTTTATTAGTTGATCCATTCTACAACAATATACAACGGTATTTTATCACTTCAAACGCATTGGTGCGACGAGTGCAGTCATTAGTTCCAACCATAAATTGAGGAACACAATCCACAAAGTTTCGACTCTTATCACTCTCTTAGAAGTTTTTTGCATTTTGCTGTTGTTGTAAGATAAATTATGAGTTGTTATTGCAGCACTCACGGGTTAATAAATTTAAGTACCTTGGCCGATATATTAATGGTACATGCGATGATTCAATGGAAATTAAATGTCGCATAGAAATCTCTAGAGCTGCTTTGTATAAATATAAGCATATGAAAAGCCCGTTATGTTAGTATTCACATAAAATTTTCAATACAAATATAATTTGATTTCCACTTTTATTCCAATTTTGATGGATGACCTTAATGCATATGTGCTTTTATATACATTACGAAATAATGAGATATAAATTTGCAAACCACACTCTGACTTAGTGCACTAATATCAAAACGAAAAGAAAAAAGAACTTTGCTCTGTAAGATTCAACTTTCATTTTATGCATTTACAGTTCCAGTAAATAGCCACGAAATTCAGCTTCTGCTTGGTTATTTCAGTTTGGCACATATTTTTTTTCTGTTTGCTCATTTAATCTCCGCATTAATTTATAGCAACACCTTTCAACTGTTGTAGTCACTTTTAAAGGACGAGCTTAGCTAAATATGCCAGGGCACACACACATAAGAGTTTGCATATACGCGTATGAAGCCACGTTTTCATGTAGTGATGCTAAGTGGAACCCTTTTCCAAAAAAATGAGTAACCAAATGCAGGAAATCCAATTTTATTCATTTATTTATATGAAATGTAATTCTAAATAATTACATTACAGAAGTGAGGCAACTAAGGTAACTGGGATTATCGCCACTCAGGTCCCACTGATATGGGTACCAGGACATGAGGTACACGAAGGAAACGAGAAGGCAGACTTTTATGCCAAAAAAAGGTCAGGGCGGAAGGGCTATTTATTGGGCCAACCTCATTTTTCGGCATTAACAAAAATAATATAAAAAAGGAAACCAAAAAATGGATCCAAACTAAAATCAGGGAACACTTTTTTTTTGCTAGTCAGTTGCTTTAATTTACAAAAATAAAAACATAGCCTTAATACATCATGTTTCGACTTGACATTAGCAAAATTTAAAAAAAAATTAATAATTGTAAGTAATCGCTGTTCGTGTGGAGCCCGTTTCTCCAGAAGTCTCTCACGGTGATCATCACAAGTCCTTGGAGACTCATCTCAAATTAATCGCACAAGAGAAATTAGTTTTATTAAAAGATAATCTTGTGCCTTGGCGAAGCTTTTGTTTTCAAAATTATCAGTATGGCGGCCTCAGGAAATATTTTTCAGATTTTCCAGAAAAAAACCGACAATTATTTGTTTAAAAAAATCGAAATTTTTCAAAAAAAAATACTTGGACGAGGCACGAGTTTTTTATGTTTTTCAAAAGCAGTATAAATTATATTGAAATCTACCAAGCGGTTTTTAAGTTACAGTGATCAGCAGTTCAAAAAACATAGTTTTGAGAAAAATGTAAATGTTTTGCTATCGAGCTCCGGAGCGCCCGAGCGCCCTTTGTTAATTGTTGAATAACTCGAAAAGTATTTGTTGGATTCATTTCAAACTTTCACATAATATTTTTAAGATATCATACTTTAAGAAAATAAAAAAACAATTTTTTGAAAATTCTGACTACTCCTAACCCCTTAAACAATTAAATACTCCATGAAACTATGTGAAATATATGACGTTGGAAGCTACAACTTTACTCCATCTTTCAGGCAGCATACGGATACCTCTGACGAAAAATTCAAAACTAGAGTTATTTTGACTCGATCCATTCACTGAGCCAGTTTGCGATACTCTCGTGAGAAGTGAATCGCTCTCCAATAAGGACTGACTGCATTGGTCAGGTGCATTGTCTGAGCAATACCGATGGTGAACAGGATTTCCCAATTCAGTCCCTCTAAATATTTCTATAATGTCTACCGTTCCAATCCGGCCGTTTTTCTTTAAGAGCTCGATTGCAACGCATTACCTGTAGTCAGTAACGATCGCCAGTGATGGTTTTAGATGGCTTAAGAAATTCATCTTTCTGACACCCTATCCACCAGATGCGCAACATAACCTTTGAGTATTTTTTTCGCTGTTGATGAACCTGGTTCCTGGCTCAAACATTTTCGACGCTTAGGCTTAACATAAAAAATCCTCTAAAACTGGAGGATATTTACAGATTTCCCAAAGAATCTGGAAAATTTTCACAGGACAAACTATCTCTATCTCTGTCTCTATTCTTTCCTATATCTTTCTCTGATACTTTTCTCCTACCCTCTTTCCAGAGGCTTAAGTACAATGGGGTTTTAGCCTGAGTGTTAGCTCGACCTTTTCAAATTTCAATTTCATCACCAGTGACGAAGCAATGCAGAAAACCTTTTCTTTTCTGCCGTTCAAGAATCATCTCACACGTCATCAAACGTCTCTCGATATACCTCTCCTTCAATTGATGTGGTACCCAGTTACCTGCTTTCTGGACCATTCCCAAACCATGCAAACATTTATCGTCGTTTGATCCGTCAACATATAACTCTTTAGACATGTCATCAAGGGTTCGACTTGCGTTTTCATCCTATAATTCTGGTAGTGGAAACGAAAGGTGAAATGGTCGAAGTACCTGTCTGGCACTCCTCAAGTAGCACTAAAGCGTTGTTTTGAGTATCTTCGAATTTTTTCGGTACTAAAGACATATTTAATAAAACGCATAAGTTTATCCCAATCAATTTGTTCTTCGATGTTTAATTTCCAGCTAAAATTGGAGTCCAGATTTACCCCTAAGTACCTGGGTGAAAGTGAAAAAGTTTGTCCGCTGATATTTGGTACCTTGTATCTGGTGGTAAAAAGCATAAGTTCTGTTTTACGCGGGTTTAAATCTAGGCCACAGCCTGTGGCCCAAGAGTTAAGCTCGCCTAACGCCCTTTGGCTGATCCCAATGATCGTATTCGGACACAGTCCTGACACCATTAGCACCACATCATCAGCGTACGCCACCAGTTTTTAAGATTTTGCTCATCACACATAACCAAAGAAGTGGAGATAATACTACCCCCTGTGGAGTGCCCCTGTGGACCTTCTTGGTTATGTTGATATTACCCATATTAGCTTTGATGCTCCTGGTTTCTACCATAGAGATGACCCAGTTACTAATGCAACTGTCCACCTCTGTGTATGTACTACAGATATAAAAATTTAGAGAAAGAAATTTAGAAAAAAAATTTCAAATCAAACGAATTGTTAACTAACGCTTTTCGAAGAACATTAATATGCAGCAACAAAAGCCATTGTGAAAATGAAACCAGCGAAAAAGCGTAGTTAGCCAACAGAGTGTTTGTTCGTTTGACATGACCGATAACGGTTCAGTACAAAAACTTCCAAGCCACAAAACTGGCCAAAGCAAAGCGACTGTTGCATTCAAATTGCCACAAATACTAACACATATTTTATAAACACTCATTCGCTTTTTCACAAGCACATGCATACTCCCACACACACACATACAAATAAATGTGCACACAAATAGGCTGATGCTCAAAATAAATACCAATGCCCACAAGGCTGAGAAGCAGCAGCCGGGTGGCGTGGCATTAGGAGCGCGTTGAGGCGTTGCGTTGCTTTGCAAGTGGCGACACGAAATCGCACCAGAAATAAATCCACAAAACAAACTTAAAATCATCACTGCGCTGGGAGCCAAAAACAAAAAAATAAATAACACCACACAGTTGAAAATTTAACTTAGATAACAACAATAGTAAAAATAAACCAATGTAAACTTGTAAACTCCATCAGCAGCAGCAGAAAAACAAGAACGCAAAACCAAACGAAAAAAGATCAAACAACTAAAACTAAAACAGAAACTCAAGCACGAACATATGACTAAAAGTTAAACTAAAAAAACAACAATGAGTTGGAAAAGCTAATACCAAGTGCGATAATCTAGCACAGTGGCAGTGGCTGTGGATTTTGGAGGAGTAGATGTGAAAACTCGCAGATATCATTAAGCCAAATTTGACTATGTAATCGCGATTTGTGATTATCCCGAATTCCTTAAATTACGAAATTTTAGTTTTTGACTTGTTAACTTTCTAAGCGATGGTGGGCGAGTTTAGTGAAGCTCGGAAATGGTTTCTTCCTCGTGCCCTCCGGCGTTCTCTATTAATACCAAGAGAAGCACAATTGACCTTGAAGCCACTGAGTGCCTAAAATTTTGCACTACACTTTGAAGAATCTGTAGCCAGGCACTGTAACTGTTATGCTTATTGCCAAAAAAGTCAATAAATAATTGTTTATGTTTTCATTCAAAAATAAAAACTTAAGTTTTTTTGGTCAAAAATATAAACAATATAAAATAAACTAAAATAAAATAAAATAAAATAAAATAAAAATAAAATAAAATAAAATAACCTAGTCACGACCCCGCACGGACATCCCTCACCGAGGGGTGCTGGAAGTAACGACTCCACGGCTACGAAGTTTCAGCGAAGAAGAAAACAGACCGCTAAAATGCCTAACATACCGGCTGTGTGAATGCATGTCTGAAGGACACAATTAACCCAGAAGGAAATCTGTAAACCACCTGGCAGAAGGTTTAAAATGCAATCACCCGTTTCAAAAAATGGAGAGCCGCATTATAGAGGAATCTAATGATTGCAGCCGAGCGAGGATATTCGCTCAAGTGTCGGCAGAAGCCATGGCTGCCGGCGAGGGCTCTGCTCTTCAACATCAGATAGCAGAGTCGCCAGTGATACAACAACAACAACACGAAAACCCCAACACTACGACAAGTGTTTCTCAAGTTAATCTTGGGACCACAAGAGTAGGCCGTGTTAGACAGCGTATTCAATGGACAACGGAAATTAATGAATATGTCCTGCGCTACTACTACATCTCTACAAATTGTGAAGAACCGGAGCACATGACAACCTATCGTGAGAGAATGCTAGACTAGTTTCTAAGAAGATGCAGACATCTGAATGGGAACCTTACCGAAAATAGCCTTGCTATAAGGAAAAAAACAATCTTCCAACACGAATATGCAAGAGAATAAAAGCAAGAGGAAATTAAAAGTGCAATACGCAACGAGCTACGAGGAGTGGAAAGAAGCGAAGAAGAAATAACACTAGAGATAACCACAGCTTGAAAATTTAGCGGAACTTACCAACGTACAACCTGAAATTAACTTGATCTATGAAAGTACTGAAAGCGATAGTCCAGGAACTAATGAAGAACGGGAGGTAAAAGAAATTTTCAATAATTATCTGGCGAATTATGAAGGTATGGATCCTTTGCTAAGACCAAGGATACCCCGATTAGGCGAATCGGAAAAATTAAGCGAAGTGGTAAAAACACTTAACTCGAAAATTCTGTTAATAGCACCAATTTGGAATATGTTAACACTCTCTTTTATGTTTCTGCTCTTGCTACTGTACGATTACTGGGGAAGCGCCCGAAGGTACAGACATTTAAAACTACAACAACGCAAAAAACGCCAGTAGTCCCCAAGTGGCAAAGGAGACTCGAAACACGAATTGCCGGTCTAAGAGAATCTATAGGGAGGCTTACTTCATTTAAAAATGGGGCTAGATCTAAAAGGTTGTCCAGACATGTATCTAGAATCATCGCGCCGCTTAAACCTCAGACTGTAGGTCTTAACCAATTATCGGAGATAATTGATAGGAAAGTTCAGCAACTCGCCGCTTACTCAAAACGATTAAGAAGATACCTCAAAAGTAATCAGATACAGAAGGAAAACCAGCTTTTCCACAAAAATCAAAAGAGATTTTATAGAAATCTGCAACAAAACAACAATGCTGAACCTCGGACATCATGTTCACAACAACAAGATTTAGAGCAGTTTTGGAAGAAAATATATCGGAACAAGAAAAAACACTTCAATGCTGATGCGAATTGGTTAGGCAAAGAAAAAGAAAAAGCGGATAACGTAGCACCAATGCACTTCTACGACATAACAGCAGAAGAAATAATAGAAAGAAAAAGAAAGAATAATATTTGTACTTCAGCTAACTGGAAATCCCTGGCCTAGACCAGCTACACAACATCTGGCTTAAAAAGCTCTCAGTAATGCATGAAGCACTTGCAAGATGCTACAATGAGCTACTGAAGAATATAGCTGTCATTCCAGAATTTCTCACCGCCGGAGTAACCTATCTTCTTCCAAAGGGCGCACCATCTGCTGATCCAGCAAAATACCGCCCAATTACTTGCTTGAGCACGACATACAAGCTCTTGACGAAAATTATCGCTAACCGAATATATGAACACTGTCAAATTAACAGCATTTTATGTGAAGAACAGAAAGGTTGCAGGAAGCGCACAATGGGCTGTAAAGATCAGATTATTATAGACAATGTAATCAAGGGAGTAGCTCTGAGAAGAAGGCGGAACTTAAGCGTTGCTTTTATTGACTTCAAAAAAGCTTTTGATTCAATGCCGCATGATTACCTACATATTAGAAATATTAAGAATAAACAAAATCGATGCTGCCACTGTTGCCCTCTTGGGCCGCATAATGAGCAAGTGGAATACCAAATTGGTTCTAAATGGAACTGTTTCAAAACAGATTTCAAACAAACGTGTTATATTCCAAGGGGATGCCATAAGCTCTCTATGGTTCTGCATTGGTCTCAATCCACTTAGCAGGCTTCTTACACTTAAACAAAATGGATTTATACTCAAAACTGAAGTAAGAGAGCACACGTTCAACAATCTTCTCTTTGTTGATGACTTGAAACTTTACGCAAACAAAAAGCATAAGCTTTATGAGCTGATAGATGTCACTAAAGCTTTCAGTGATGACGTAGGAATGGAATTTGGAACAGATAAGAGCAAAAAAATACATCTGATTAGAGGTCAGCTTGATGAAACTGAAGTAGACTACGCAGTAGATTAAAATATTATTAAAGACAACTTGCATAGCAGTGAATCTTATAAAAATTTACGATTTCTGCAACTTAAAGGAATTAACCACACGCTAGTAAAGCAAAGCCTCATTAACAAATTTGAGGCAGCTGTATTAAAAACTAGTCTGAAATAAATACAGAGCAATTAATACCTGGGCCATACCTCTTTTGACTTACGCGTTTGAAGTAATAAAATGGTCTCAGACAGATATCCAAATTTTAACTGTTATTTTTGACATAAACAATTAAAGCCAACACTTAACATTTTTTACTGCAAAATTTCAAGTTGCGTTTAAAAAAAATGACCGTAAAAATAACTGCTAACTTTAAGAATAACGGTAAAAAGGAATTGCTCCCTATTTTTTAAAAAATAAAAAAAAATTTAAATCATATAGAGTTAATATTCTTTGCCCAGTAAATTTGTATATTGCCGTATACAAATGCGAAATAGACAGTTTTCTTACGACTGCTCTTTTGAATTGCAATTTCAAAAATAACCACTATTTTCAATCCCTGTTTCTGGTCCTTTTACGTGCCACGGGTAACAGTGCAGAAGTACAGAAGGTTGCGCAAGTCGATGCTTACAGTGAATTTAACATATTTGAGACTTATGGGACTAACGCAATTGCCGAGCTTTGCTTACATTTATTGTTTGCATACAACGTTTGCTTTATATTGTCTTACTCGTTCAACTTAACCGAATCCAATTTTTAATTTTTGTTTACAAAACCTAACTATTTTCACACTCTCCTCTTAGTTCTCTCACACAACTCATCTAGAGCAGCGTCACGCTAAAGTTATGCTAATTATTCCACTTCAATCAGCGTAATATTGTATTCCCCCACTCTTCACTTTTCACATATTCTTCGTTTTTGTATGGGATATACTCTCACTATGGTGGGCATAATGTGAAACTTATAAAGTGCGGTTTCGGGTTCATCGAGAGAGCATTGAGCAAATGAGCAGTAATTTGCTACTTAATCCGAAGTAGCATTTGTTCGCAAGAGAGACTGTCCGTTACATTTCAGAATGTCAACTGTCAACAGACACGTGGCTGTCGAGATGAGAGTACGAGCTTGTGCAAGTTGCTCAATTAAAGTAAGGCAAAGAAATGGCGTTTGTAAGCTTAGTTCTAATAAAAGGTTTGTTTATGAAGCATTAAGCTTGTAATTAAGCGTTCATATTACAGAAAAAAACGATCGTAATGGCACAAGAAAGCGGGCGAATTTCTTCTGGACTTGCGGTAGAACGCATTGCAGTAGACACCCATGGTCTAGCCTAGCTTATAGACAAAGGCACTTCAATATTTGAAAAATCTCGAAACCAGGCATATTAGCTGGTTTCAATGTAAAGCTGCAACCACTGAATAATTGTATTACCATCATTTAACACTATTGTGGCAGCAGGGCCCACAGTGCTCAGCTGTGATAAGCTAAACAATGTATTCGTATGTAAGTATTTATGTACATTCACCCATACATACGTATTTACCTATGCACTCAACAGCAGCTGTAGGGAGTAGCAGTGGAATACCGCTGGTGGCAACTGTTAAAAGTTTCAGCTTTAAGTTCATTTAGGCTATGCTGTTGGTTTAGTACCTTTTGTAGTTGTTGTTGTTGTGTTTTCTAGCCGCTAGTGTTTTAGTTTTCATTACTTTAATCTTTTGTTTTATTTTTCTTTTTTTTCAGCTTTCATTTTTACTGCTGCGCTTTATCAGTATTTTTAGTAGCAAAGCTTTTTCCCTACAAACTCATTTTGCATTTCGTTGTTTTCTTTTACACTCCAGCTGTGCTTTGTTTTCAGTTGGTTTTTGAGGCGCAGTCTCTGATGCTATTTGCTGCCGGCTGGAGGCGCCGAATGCAAATAAACTTACGAGCACATGTACAGTATCTGTCCAACTACATAGGAATGGAAAAAAGTCCCAAAATTTTGTATGAGGTGTATGAAGTGTGTAGCCTTAATGTGCTATCAAAATATTACTCAGCACCGAAGTGTACGGTAGAAGGGTCTAGCTTCCCTGAAAAAAAAAACAGTTCCAAATCATCACATAAAGTAGTTGTTTCACATTTGACAGAACACAAGCTCTGATAAAGCGTTCGTTCGTATTGCAATTTGAGAATACAATTACAACTTTGCGCCTTGAAGCCACTAAAGGTGGCCATTAAACAATGAAATAAATAGTAAAAATATGGAATTATTAATTGTTTTTTTTTTTTTTGGTGAGTGAGGTAGGATTAAAAATGTCTTCGCACTGACAGCGACCGTCGTCTACTGCGTCGTGTGGTGTGGCCACTAATACAACCCTCTCCTTCTGGCGAGACATGCTACCCGGGACTACTTTCTGTATTACTGCGGGAGGACGCAGAACGGCATCCATAAAGGACCAATTCTATTCACCCACATCTAAGTCCACTGTATTTGTAGCCAGCTTTCCTGCTATAGGCTTGCCTTCTTGTGTCTCTATCTGTGCGGTTTCGCTTTCTGCACTTTGTCGAGGTCTAGGATTTTTTTCCGTAGTAAGTTCTCAATTTATTTTCTTACCGCGTTCCAGCTGTCCTCACGCTCAAGCATTTTGCTTATTATGTTGCTCGGCGCAATGACGCCAATCTGCTCCCTCAGCGCATTTCTTTATCACAACTAAAAAACATATATTCAATGTCATCGCTCAGCGCTTCGTTGTATATGCACTTGGAATCGGTTACCTTACCCATGCGGTATAGGTATCTCCGGAAGTATCAGTGGTCCGAAAGGAACTGAGTTAAGAAGTAGTTCACTTCTCCGAAGTTCCGTCGGACCCATTTGTCAATTGATGGAATAAGTTTCGCCGTCCATCTGCCACTCGGTTCAGTGTCCCATCGGCTTTGCCACTGCAGCGAGGTTTGGCATCTCCGTTTTGAGAAGCTAGTGACGACGTGTTTCTTCTTGGAGTCCCAAGCATCCATTTGTTCCTGGACCATGAGGACGACGGGTATCTGCCCTCCGATCACAAAAATTGCTGCGCCTGAGGCAGTGCGGTAGACTGAGGCAACTCTGAGTGCCACTGTTCGTTGCACAGCCTCCAGTGCTTCGCACTCGGCTTTGCAGTTTAGCACAATTCCCCATACTTCGCTGCCGTACAGGAGAATTGAGTTTGTGGCTGTCATAGTTTGCTCTCTTTTGCTCTGTGTTGGCCCACCGATGTTTGCCATTAATCTACTTAGCATACCCGTGACCTTTGTTGCTTTGGTAGTCGTAAGCCGTATCTGGGCCCAGAAAGTAAGCCTGCAGTCAAGTTGAATACCTAAGTATTTCACTACTTTTTGGGTCACTAAGGACGTGTCGCCTATTTGCATGATGATCTCGAGTGGCATGTGACGTCGCATCATAAGGATGATTTCGGTCTTATGTTTGGCGAGTTCCCGGCCGTAGTCCTCAAACCATATTTGCGTCCTTATCATAACTTAGTTCAGCTTCGTCCTAGCGTCCGCCGTTATATCGTCCACATATCCCACTATATATGTATTTTTTGGCATTTCTATCTTTATGCTCAATATCTCGTCGTAGCTCAGCTTCCAGAGATCGGGGCCGAGAATAAATCCTTGAGCTGCGCCAAACATTACCGCTTTCGTTTTCTGACCATCTGTTGTGGCATACAGCCATTCACGCTCATTCAGATAGCTCTGGAGAATCCTTAGCAGGTATGTAGGTATTCAAAACTTTTCTCGTAGAGCCTTTAGAATGTCTATCCATCGTAAGCTGTTAAAGGCGAATCGTACATCAAGCGTTGCCAGTGCGGTGATGCGGTTCTTGTAGTGGCGTCTGCAATAAACGCTGCTTCCCACCACATCTACTGCGCCAAGGTTTGATTTTCCCCATCGGGGAGTCCTTCTGCACTCTCAACAGACTCCGCAAGTCTGCGCTCTATGAGTTTCTGAAGTAATTTCTCAGCGCTGCCGCATTAAATCTGTAAGCTTTGGTGTTCGTTTTTTTTTAAAGCGGAAGACCAATATTGGACACTTTTACCATTCCTGATTCTTTAGTCAGTTACTGTATGCATTTGAACTGGCGGCAATAATCTGGCGCATAGCTCCAGTACACACTTTGTTCAGACAAATAAAAAAAAAACAAAAAGTAAAAACAAATGCATAGATGTTTCACAGTGTTCCACCGTCGGCACTCTAGCCAGATTAGGAGCAATGCATAGGACGGTGATTGCTGCACACTAAAGTTGTATTGTTTTAAATTTTTAAAAAGTGACAGAATAGGTGAAAGCGGAGAGCAAAATATGAAATGTGGCCATACCCATGTATGTGTGTATGTACGTAGTTGTGTATGAAAAAACAGCTCTTGCACAAAATCCCAGCAACCAAAAAAATGATATGGGATATATGAAAATAAAAATGAGAACTAAAGTTTTAAAGTTTAAAATGCGCCATTTGGTATGAATTTGTGAACCTGCGTGTGTATTTGCGCATGTCATAGGGGCACACACACGCGCTTAAATGCTAGCGTCAGACATTCAAAGCTTTGCAACTTTTTATGCCACTCAGCGACGTTTTGCTAGCGAATTTAAAGTTAAATTAAAAAATGCCGATACAAAAAATGCAAATATGATATTTTACTTCGACGGAATTGGCAATAAAATTTCAATTAAATACGAATAGAGACGGGCATGTAGGTTGGTTGGTTAAAGAGGTGATTCATCTAGAATACAACTAGCGCTTCCGCACCATTTTGTTGGCACATCTGCGCTACCAACTTGTTTAACGGTTATTTACAACATGACTATATCCAGTCTGTGCAGTTTAAGAACCTTACTGGGTTGTTGACGTCTACGCCAAACAGTTGTTCGGGACTCTCGAGCAGTGGTTTGCCCACAGAGGAAATGGAAAATCGTTTAGTTTTTTTGAGTGAGGGATGCCCATTTTCGCCGCTTATTCCCTGATAGACCAGAAGCCAGTTTTCACTGCCGTGAGTCTGCAGGCGTCCCTTCGTTTCATGTTTATCAATGTTGACGATTGTTTGTGGTTGTATGTGGGTCATAAGGTTTTGCTAATTTTGCATGTCGTCTGGCCTCTCCATCTACGATACGCGATTCGAAGGACTCTATTTTTAGGAAGTTATATTGTTGATTGCACCCAGTGATATGAATACCGATTTTGCAAGAATGTTATTCATGGCAGATCCGCCTCTGCTTTGTCGTTTCCTTCAATGTTCCGATGTCCTGCGACCCAGATTTATAGGAACCTTTAAAGCGGCAAATACGTACACATCCGATTAGAAATAAGGAACAACTGAAAAACGTCCTTTAAGAGGAATGGAATAAAATACAGCCAGCTGTAACTGAAAACTTGGTGAAATCAATGCCATCACGACTTAAAGCGATTGTAAAGTATAATGGTTATCCCACCACATACTAGGATTTGATTTAAATTATGTTTTTGATTTCACCAATTAACAATATGATGAACTGTATACTTACTTTTGAGACATGAATTTTTTTAAAGTTTAATATAAAAAGCTATAATTTTATTCCTTTTTAAAATTCTGTCATTATTTGGATTAAATATGATTTTTGTATTTCATTCATGTAAATAAAACACAATTTTGTTATAACTTTGGTTGTTTGAAGGAATTGATTGGGGGAAAATTTAAAACATATCCGGTGTATACTTACTTCTGTTACTAACTAAATGTGGGGAAGTCCTGCGTTTGGAGAGCGCCTCAACCATGTAATTTGCACTCTACAGTTAAACACGGCGGGGCAGTGTGATGGTATGGGGTTGCATGTAATAATTAGGGAGTCGGAAATTTAACATTTATTGAAGGAAATATGAATAGAAGAGGTGTATCTGGATCTGACAATAAATAATTTATTACAAAGTGCGGATAAATGGGCAAGACAACCGTCTGGTATTATAAAAACTTGGCTTATCTGGAACTGCCCACATGTAGTACAGACACCTGCACAGAGTCCAATTTGCTCAATATTATTTTTCAATTTCAGCAAAGATTGGATTACTCCCTGTCAAGCATTGAACAACTGAAAAATTGTAAATTTGAAATGGCCGAAAATAGTTTTCACAAATTTGATAATTTTAAATTAGTTTTTAGTTAATTTAAAAGCATAAAATATTTCATTTCTATAGTTTCCGTAAAAAAAGCACCTTGAAACTTGAAGTTTTATGCTGAAAAAATAATTTTTCTTTTATTTTTTATAAAATTTTCTTGCAGCTTCCTTTTCTATTAAGTAGTAAAATTTTTCATTTCACTTTTCTCATACGAAACTGCCTTCAAGGTACGTTGTGAGGTAGGAGAAAATATTATATTTCATTTTAAATATCATTTCACTGTTGAATGCAGGTGCCCTCAGGTGCTTGTCATAACAATATAAAACTTGACCAAGCACACACACAAACAAGACCGATGATACAAATAAACGCATGCAGGGGAAAATCCTTGTCCAAGACACATAAACACCTCATAGCTGTGCTGAGTACATGTTCGTGCATGCACACGTGCGTATATATGTATGTAAATAAGTACATATATATAATACATATGAGCACTCATACGCCGTGTACCACATCAAATCGGTCTAGGCGAAGAAAGTGGCGCAAAGGTAAGATTGTATGCTTGTGTGCACGTGTATATATTCGTATGTTTTGTGCAACCACTAAAGTAGAAAATATTAAAATTCATACGAACATTGGTATCCAGCACTTTCGCAATTATATAATATTTCTTTTTTTTGTAGTTCCATACTTTTGGAAGCAAACGCAACCCATACTCAGTTGGTGATCCACTTATTTTTTTCTCTTTTGTGGCTACTGTTGCAAACGGACGCTCATAAAGTTTGCACGAGTGGCGATGTGTCCTTCAGTGTCACTGGCGTAGTCACACGCACACACACACACGCACACACTGACAACGGTAAATGAATGTGTTTTTCTCACAGCTGTAAGCTAACGTATCAAACCGCATGTAATAAAAATGAAAATAGTTAAAAAAAAAAAATTGGTATGAAAAATGTTGATTTTTCTCAATTTTTCTTTTTTACTCTACCTCTCCGTGGCAACAACCAAAAAAACCCCCTTGGCTATGAAGTCAACGATTTCCGGCCGGCTATGTTCACGTACTTGTGTAACCTTGAGTCTTGCCGTCGTACTCGTACACCTATTTCGGCAATACACATGTGTTCACACACACACACACACCCTTCCCCATGGTACTTTGCCTTCCTGCAGCCATGCATGTCTGGTTGTGCTCATGTCCACTAAACGGATGACAATTGTGCTGAGACTTTGGTGGTATCTTGATAGCAGAGTATTTGTAAAGCTTTGCCTATTTACTAGTGTGTGAGTATATGAGTGTACAGGATCCGGTGTTGGACGCGCACTTTTCACATACAATTTGTGTTGAAAAGCGACATTATTTCAAAGCGGCATTGAGCGCACACACACACTTCTACATAAGCACTTTGCTGAGAAGGGCAAGTGTCAGTGGCCTTCACATACGAAAATGCATATAAAATCTTATGATACTAACCGAGAGAGGCAGCTTTACTCGTAAAATTCGCTGCTTAATACTGTAGTGTTCTGCATTGTGTTTAGTGTAAGAAAAAATGTTGTGGAGTAAAAGTAAATTTTTTAACAGTAATAAATATTTTTTAAATAAAAACAACACCCAAGACAAAATTTTCATTTATTCATCAGATGTCAGAAACCATAACTCTTACTTAGTAGTTTGTTTGGTTCCAAAATTAACAGCCAGCCCAAATAAAATTTTACTAAATTGCCGCTGTTTCCCCTCATCCTCCCCTTTCTTCCATTCTTAGGTGGCGCTACAATCATATGTCGGTTTTGGCTGAATTCAAAATAGCGCGCCAGCTGTTTCTGGCCTGCGCTCGCTCACACAATACGCTCGGCGGAACCTTATATGCGTTGTTAAGCAAGCTTATGTGATTTAATTTTAATATCGTGAATGGAGCAGTGGTCGCAGGTTTCTTCCAGACTTTCGTAGCAGCATTCTTTGGTCCCATCCTCCTACTCGTTCCTCGGGGCGTGCACGCAGATGAAGCTCATGCTGAGAAAACTAGTTTTGACTAGGAGTATGGCAAGCCTTTCGTCTGTCACTAGCTTGAACTGGCAGACGCTGTGGCAAAGTCTCCGCTCTACTACTAAACCTACTCCGAATTCGCACTTCGTTTCACGACAGCTGTAGTAGATGTCGCAGGAAGGTTCACTAGAGCATCCTTGTCCAGTCCATCAGCCATGTAATCGTTGAGGGCATCAACCAGCAGGATACTGGCACCCGGGTTATAGGGAGTTCTGATGCTCTTGTACATATCCTCAAACCGTGGTACTTCAAAGGTGGAGTCTTTATTAGAGCCTTATTTGGATTTTTCGTACGATTTTTTTTAAATTATGGGTACCAAGTCCGCGGCTCGCTGTACACATTAGTTCCCTACGGACGGATGTCCGCAGCTCAAACAAGGGACGCCATGCAGAGGCAGTGTAAGAATTTGAAACGAGTGAGGAACGAAGATCGTTTGTAATAGGCACTTTCCCTTGTATTCTGCTTCCTGGACCTCCTTTCCTCATCTTTGACAATCTCAATTTTTCCTTTCAATATCAATATCAGTATATTTATCTTTATCTTTATCTTTATCTTTATCTTTATCTTTATCTTTATCTTTATCTTTATCTTTATCTTTATCTTTATCTTTATCTTTATCTATATCTTTATCTTTATCTTTATCTTTATCTTTATCTTTATCTTTATCTTTATCTTTATCTTTATCTTTATCTTTATCTTTATCTTTATCTTTATCTTTATCTTTATCTTTATCTTTATCTCTATCTTTATCTTTATCTTTATCTTTATCTTTATCTTTATCTTTATCTTTATCTTTATCTTTATCTTTATCTTTATCTTTATCTTTATCCTTATCTTTATCTTTATCCTTATCTTTATCTTTATCTTTATCTTTATCTTTATCTTTATCTTTATCTTTATCTTTATCTTTATCTTTATCTTTATCTTTATCTTTATCTTTATCTTTATCTTTATCTTTATCTTTATCTTTATCTTTATCTTTATCTTTATCTTTATCTTTATCTTTATCTTTATCTTTATCTTTATCTTTATCTATCTTTATCTTTATCTTTATCTTTATCTTTATCTTTATCTTTATCTTTATCTTTATCTTTATCTTTATCTTTATCTTTATCTTTATCTTTATCTTTATCTTTATCTTTATCTTTATCTTTATCTTTATCTTTATCTTTATCTTTATCTTTATCTTTATCTTTATCTTTATCTTTATCTTTATCTTTATCTTTATCTTTATCTTTATCTTTATCTTTATCTTTATCTTTATCTTTATCTTTATCTTTATCTTTATCTTTATCTTTATCTTTATCTTTATCTTTATCTTTATCTTTATCTTTATCTTTATCTTTATCTTTATCTTTATCTTTATCTTTATCTTTATCTTTATCTTTATCTTTATCTTTATCTTTATCTTTATCTTTATCTTTATCTTTATCTTTATCTTTATCTTTATCTTTATCTTTATCTTTATCTTTATCTTTATCTTTATCTTTATCTTTATCTTTATCTTTATCTTTATCTTTATCTTTATCTTTATCTTTATCTTTATCTTTATCTTTATCTTTATCTTTATCTTTATCTTTATCTTTATCTTTATCTTTATCTTTATCTTTATCTTTATCTTTATCTTTATCTTTATCTTTATCTTTATCTTTATCTTTATCTTTATCTTTATCTTTATCTTTATCTTTATCTTTATCTTTATCTTTATCTTTATCTTTATCTTTATCTTTATCTTTATCTTTATCTTTATCTTTATCTTTATCTTTATCTTTATCTTTATCTTTATCTTTATCTTTATCTTTATCTTTATCTTTATCTTTATCTTTATCTTTATCTTTATCTTTATCTTTATCTTTATCTTTGTCTTTATCTTTATCTTTATCTTTATCTTTATCTTTATCTTTATCTTTATCTTTATCTTTATCTTTATCTTTATCTTTATCTTTATCTTTATCTTTATCTTTATCTTTATCTTTATCTTTATCTTTATCTTTATCTTTATCTTTATCTTTATCTTTATCTTTATCTTTATCTTTATCTTTATCTTTATCTTTATCTTTATCTTTATCTTTATCTTTATCTTTATCTTTATCTTTATCTTTATCTTTATCTTTATCTTTATCTTTATCTTTATCTTTATCTTTATCTTTATCTTTACCTTTATCTTTATCTTTACCTTTATCTTTATCTTTATCTTTATCTTTATCTTTATCTTTATCTTTATCTTTATCTTTATCTTTACCTTTAAATTTATCTTTGTCTTCCATAAATTATACTTCAAAATTTTACACTGTGGCTCACCAAAGTTGTTGCTGAAGTCCAACAAGTACAATAACAGCCTCTGCGCCCAAATTCACATATTCAAGCGCATTCATCAACGTACATGTATGTGTATATGTATGTATGCGTGGTGCTCCGATTGCTAGAGTGTCTGAAATTGCAATACTGCACTTTGCGTTAGGTTTCCACCTATGTAAACTCGGTCTTCTTCAGCCATGTAATATGCTCTTGTCAGCTTCTGTTAAGCCCTTTCTGTTTAACATGTCAACGTAACTGGTTGGGACGAATTGCTGTTAGCGACGTGTCCTTTGGCATTTAGGTACGGCTGACCAAGGACAAGATTTAGGTTATTCTCCCTAACTGCAAGTATGGACAACAACTCAAACTTGTACAAGCATACAAGCCTTTAAAAACTTGTGATAATCTCCCAAATCACTAGTCCTTTAAACACCACTCGCACATAAATACTCTACTTAACTAAGTACTCGTATATTCGAATTAGTGTAAAACGGATGCAGAATGTAAGAGTTGGTATGCGGTTTTTCGCTCAAAGCGCCAACATTTCTATTGCTTGTTCTGTGACTCTAACTGTAAATGCACAAAATCACCATTTTGTCATGGTAGGAAGGCACCACTTAAGCCTGTCGTAGATCCATTGTGACACCACCTCACTCGGAATAAGCCTTCACACTCACATAGGAGTTGTCTGAATGTTTCCTCATCTTCCTTGCTGAGAGAGCTTCTACAAAAATCTTGGTATCGAAGTCCTAAACTTCTGGCGGGGATGTCTATTAAACAATGACTAGTTTATAAACCTATCATGTTTCTTATAAACACTCTTTTGAAACACAACGGGCTTTTTGAGCGACCGCTGCTCCATTTCGGCGATGCCTATTTGAGGTTTTGTATTGTATTTACCCTGTTGATGGTTATTCTAGTTAGTAGTTTACAAGTGACCACAGGCATAGTTATCGCCGTTTTATCCAATTGGTTATGAAGAGCTGTACCAATTCGAGCAAGTTCATCTGCTTTGCAGTTTCCTGCTATATTCCTGTGGCCTAGCACCCAGATAAAATGCACTTTGTAGTATTGAGATACGTCATTAGGAAGCTTAAAACATTCTATGACTATTTTTATCGAGTGTGTTTGTGATTCTAATGCTTCTATAGCAGATTGACTGTCTGCGTAAATAAAGACTTCATTTGCGGGTAATACTCTCGTTTTAATCGCGGAGGTCACTCTTTTATGGCAGTGACTTCCGCTTGAAATACACTGCAATGATCTTCTTTTTCTTCTTCTTGATTGGCGCGAAAGCGCACCAGTCGCTTTTTTGTCACGCTAATCTGCGCTAGTTGGACACACCAAGAGAAGTCAAGTCCTTCTCACTCCAAGTCAAGTCAACTCCTATTCACTGCGCATGTCGTCGGAATGTACCGACTGCTCTTTGTTCCATCGCCTGCAATAGTCGCTGTCACCAACGTGTAAAGGTACAAAAATCTTCCGCAAAATCTTTCTCTTAAACACTCCAAGAGACGCTTCATCGGATGTTGTCATCGTCCACGCTTCTGCGCCATGCGGTAGGATGGACATGATGAATATCAGATAGAGTATCGAGAGAGGACTTTACTACTTAATTCCATACTTAGTCCAAAGTAGAACTTGCTGGCAAGAGAGAGAGAGGCGAAATGATCGGTTGCCCCCAAGTTTAAGTCCCTCCACCTATTTTGTTATCTAATATGAAGCCTATACAGATGGCTTCATCATCTTCGTTGTTAAAAAGTCCGTTAACTCAATCCTCTTTCGAAGAAAACGCCCTGATGAAAATCAGATAGAGTATCGAGAGAGGACTTTACTACTTAATTCCATACTTAGTCCAAAGTAGAACTTGCTGGCAAGAGAGAGAGAGGCGAAATGATCGGTTGCCCCCAAGTTTAAGTCCCTCCACCTACTTTGTTATCTAATATGAAACCTATATAGATGGCTTAATCATCTTCGTTGTTAAAAAGTCCGTTAACTCAATCCTCTTTCGAAGAAAACGCCCTGATGAAGGATGTATTTAAGTGCCTGCCCTACAGAAATCTGTTGTACCAGGAATACAGAGATATTTTAAATTGATGAGTACCGTCTACAGTGCCTTCTAAGTAGATCGTTTTTTTCTAAATCTGAGAGCTGGCTTTGCAGCTATTTGCTTGCTCAATTGCTCTACCATTTTGTCACATTATACAATAGTTCCTTGATTTGACTTCAGCTTCCGATTCAGAAAAACGGTTATTTGAATGGCAATGAAAAATTGTGAGGTTCTTAAAAATCAATAAATATAAATAATGAGTTATGCTTCATAGTAAAAATTGTATAAACTGTTTGAGAAAACAAATGGTTACCTGTATTTAAAGTAAACTAAGAGTTATGAGTTAAAAACCATCTGACTGTATGAAGAATTAAACTTAGGAACTCTTAAGCCGCGTGCCATTATTTTAAACCATCAACTACTGCGAGTGCAGTCCAAAACGGAACAGTTCAGAATGCATTCCAAAGCAATAGAGGAAAGGAAGGTAGAGAAAGGTTTAAAAGAACATAGCTGTGCAAGATTTCATAGCGGAAAGTATTGCTGGGAAATAGGGCAAGAACCAGTAACGCCTCCGGAAGAGTTTGTGCGGCACTGATCCCTAACTAGTTCGATTTACTGCAGGTACATCTTATCACTTATTATCCAGGTGCTCGTAGAGGATTCAAGGAACAAAGCCAAAGTAATGAGAATAAAATGATAACAACAACAGCTTTTGTACCAGTGACTGTGTGTGTGTGTGTGTGTGTCTGTGCACAGCATAGCGAGACAAGCTTCTATACATTCCTTAGCAAGTTAAATCAACTGATGCGAACAATAGCACGAATGTGCCGACGAATACGAGTAGGCATTAGAAAAGCAAGGAATAGTGTTAAAAACGAAATAGAGCTGCTGATTTCCTATTACCTGGGAGGAATTCCTTAAGGAATTTCGTAATGTGTTGAGATTCTACAGCGAGTCTGTTATTTGGGACAGCAGGGTAACAATGATAGAAAGGAATGCGGTTGAACAGGGGCTGGCAGGGTAGCTGGACACATGGAAAGGATATATCGGAATGTGGCCTAAAAGTTGAATCAATAAAAGATACAAAATTTCTTTGTGTGAATGTCTACTACAGAGCCATTTACATATTATATATATATTTCTCTGGTCTGAAATTGAAGCTATAAAATTGGACCAACATTCGATCTTTTGATGCATAGAATTGTGCTGTTGCGTTATGCGGTTATGTTGTCTAATGCGAAGGAGCTCACCTTTTTTTTTAGAATTTCGTGGAAAAATTTGTTTTGTCAAATGCGCTACTGAATATCCGAGTAAGCCCTTGTTCCGTAAATAATGGGATTATTTGTTATTAGGTTAAGTTGATATGGTTGCCCAAGGAATGAGCACAATTGGACGAAGAAAAATGGATTCGTCCTTTGTGATACCATTATGAAGGAGGTGAGGTGAAAGGGAAAGGCCGTTGGGATACAAGGAAAGGGCGAGTAGAGGTAGTGCTGGGGTGGTTAGGAGCGTATGGATTACGAACGATGACTATGTTGCGTTTGCGTCAACCGTTTTGTGCTGCTGATGAAATTCAGCAGATTTTTAATGTCAGCGGCAGCTATATCAGCAGGCGTAGCAAAGAAGTAAGACTCAAGATGCCTGAATCTTAGCCACGCCAGAGCAGGGCAGCTAAGGAGAAAGTGCTGAGATGATTTCACCTCATCATCCATGCATCCACCGCAAAAAGGACTCGAGGAATTTGATTCCAAGTCTCAAGTGAGGAAACCCACGAGATTCACGAGATCCTCCATACATCCAGCGCAAAAAGAACTCGAGGTGATTCCAAGTCTCACAGCATGCATTCCTCGTGCATAGTAACCTGTGAGAAAACCCACGAGATACGAGAGCTGATATTTTGTCAACTTCAGAAGCTCGCCCGAGCGCCTCCGGTCCACACGTGGCCAGAAGGACTTCGCGACCTTACAAGTTTGTGCGTTTGCCCAACGCTCGCTGAGTTGGCGCGATGCCATCCTTCCAGGAGCACACCGCAGGTAGTCAGGGGGATCCGAATTTTCTCCCTTCGCGGGGAAATCACCTCACATGTCCCTTGTATGGCCAGCTCACCCGCCTCACAGTTTCCCGCAATGTCGCTGTGACCAGGAACCCAGACGAGCGTTATGTCAAAGAATTCGGACGCCGTCGAAAGCGAGGTCAAGCATGCTTTGACCAATTCCGAATGCACCGTCACTGACCCGAGAGTCCTTATTGCCGCTTTGCTGTGGGAGTAAATATTTACTTTCTTGACCGTTAGTACGCATGTGGGCAACCAATCAGCTGCCTCCTTGATTGCGACCACCTCTGCCTGGAACACACTGTAGGGGTCTGGTAACTTGAATTTGAGTCTGATAGGGAGCTCCTTGCAAAAGACTCCTCCACCAAACTTTTCTTCCAACCTCGATCCATCCGCGAACAAGTTCACCAGGCCCTGAGCCCAAGTTCTTTTGTTCTTTGTTCTTAAATAAAATTTAAAAAAAGTAACTAATTTTTTTTTTTTATTTTACTAAAATTTTAAGAAGATAAATACTTGTGCTTGTATAACCCTGTGTTCGAGCAATTTTCCCACACTATTTCGAATATGCAATCCACCTGTTTGTGGCAAGACAATGCACGCTTCTGCACAGGTACCAGGACAGGGCAGTGTTGGGCTAGGAAAAAGATGGGCATCTATTCAGTTGACCAACATTGTTCTGAAAATTGGATAATTGCATAAAGGCTTTATGAACGCCTAAAGCGAACGAGGAACAAGTGAAAATGAAAAGCGGAAAAAAATTGCTTCCGTGGTGTGGAGTGGCAAAGGTGGTTTAAGCGTAACTTATAATGGGTTTTTTGTGAACACAAAATAAAGCAAAAATTTTCATCCATGTAATCCATTAACATAAATCCGTGTATATAAATATAACTAAAACAAATTACGTTTGACTAATGCACGCTAAGGAAATTTAACAACCCTTTAGAAACCCATGTTTGTTTTCTTCCTTTTCGTTAGACTCTAATTTATTTTTATCTATTTATTTATTGAATTAAGTTTATAGTAAGTTATAAAATTTAATAGTTAGGTTATAGCGCTAGCTACAGGGCTATTGACTGACCCTAATTTATATCGAATGCCATATTTTTTATAATCCATAGCTCTTAGGAAACTTACCACCATATTATTTATTGTGAACTTCAAATCGGCGCGTGGTCGTGAAGGTGGCGTGCTGCAATTGGCACGCAACACATCGCCCGGTTCGTAGCGCGTATGTTCGGTGAAAAGTTGTGGCCGTTTTTCAGGCAACTCTGCAAAGAAACAAAGTAAATGCTAATGAAATATATATGTAGATAAATAAGTTGAAATTTAAAGCGTGGCTGGAGCTACGCAAAAATTAAGCAAAACGAAGATAAATGACGCGATACGACTATTAACTAGATGTTAATTCAATTTCGATATGCGTTTTGGAAAATTTAATTCTCTATTTAATTGTCGTCCAAGTTACCCAAAAGTCAGACGAAAGAATTTCGTATCTTAACCCTAAATAAATTATCCTTTTAGTTCCTTTTAGTTGGAGACAAATTAATATAAAAGGCACCAGCGCTTACTTGTTCATGCATGAAATTACACATACCTACATACATATGCGTGTACACAGATACATAAGTAAGTGCACAGTTACATATGCATGTGTGTATACACACACATGAAAAGGTTGCAAAACTGCTCACAGGAGTGAAAATTGTTTCAAAGTTTTGCCTTTAATTCAATAAGAAGTTCGGCCTTTACGTTTGCGCCCGTAAAAAGTTCAAAAAGTATTTTGGGAAACAAGTGGGAGGAAGTTTGCTAGCAGCTCTATTTTCAGTTTTTCTTCTGCTTGTTTTTTTTTTATTTTTTCTTATAAAACTTTTATAGCTACTATTTTACTTATTTTAATTATGTTTTTTTCTAATTTTTCTAAAAAGGTCTTTCAAAAGACGTCTCCAGTTGATGTTTGAAAAAAGAACATGTAAAAATGTAGATTTCACAATTTTTATTAAGAAACGGCTCTTAAAACATATATGTGAAAAATTACATCATTTAAATGTCGATTATGAGCTACACGCAAAACTCGCCAAACAGTCAATTCATTAATGCCTATTTGTTAAGAACGTCCGAATATCGCTTCTGAAAGTCGTTCAACAACACTTTGCGCAGCAGCTGTAGTATTTTCAACAGAACGCCCAGTTTTTGCTCTGCGAGTTTTCTTTTTATCCTCGACAGAACCGGTTTTTTGAAGCTTTTTCACCGACCTTTGAATTGGCGACTCACTCGGACGATTATTTCTACCCAATAATCTAGTATTTTGTGATACTTTGTTCCTAAAGATCGACCATTTTCATAGTAAGTTTCAATAATTTATTGAAATTTAATTTTACTATTCTATAGCGCAAAATTGTAAAAGGAGTGTTCAAAAAAAAAAGGATAATTTTCAAATTTCGCGGGCTACGAACATTCGACTTTCGATTGTTATTATGTTTTACGTTGGTTTACTCGTCTCGAAGATATGTTTACGGTTCTAGCAATGCAGCATCTTTAGTTGGTTAGTGAGAAGCATAAATAAGGCATAAATAAGCTACAATGGAGCTGCATAAAATTGCATTTGTTTGTTTAGTACAAAAATATATTTACTTTTTTATGTCCTAATACTGGGTTGCCCAAATTAGACGGACCCATGTGTTTTTTTTTTAAATCAAAGAAAAACGCAATTTTTTTGATGTTGACGATAATAATCATTTTATTTGGTTCAAGTAGATTTGTTGACATCACTTTTTGAAGATGATATCTCTCAAATGGCCGCCTTGAGCCTGTATGGCGTATTGTGCCCGTTTTGCAGCATTTTCCATAGTTTTAGCTAACATCTCGGCTGGAATAGCGGCTATTTCCTCACGGATGTTGTTCTTGAGCTCTTCTATGGTCTTTGGCTTATTAATATAAACCTTTGATTTGTTTGATTTGAAATATCCCCACAAGAAGAAGTCAAATGACGTTAAATCGGGCGAACGCGGTGGCCAGTCAAAATCGCCATTTTTCGACATCAAACGACGTGGAAACAATTTCTTCAAAAAATCGATTGTGTTGCGAGCTGTGTGTGGTGGAGTGCCGTCTTGTTGAAACCAGAACTGCCTCATACGCTTTCGACGAATAATTGGCATCACAAAAGCGGTTATCATATCGCGATAACGCTCCTGATTGATGGTAACAGCTTGACCATCTTCATTTTCGAAGAAAAACGGCTCAATAATCGTTTTCGCACTAACGCCGCACCAAACAGTGACTTTTTCGTCGTAAAGAGGTACCTCTTGAATTTGTTGTGGTTTACTGCCCCATTCAATAAGAAATGAGCCTAATCAGACATGATGGTTTTGTTCTGCTTCTTCTTCTTTCGACTTCTTTTGCTGAATGTAAGTTTCAACAATTTGGGAGCGCTCGCGTGGCGTGTCCTGTTCCATGGTAAAAATCTGCTTGGACTGACGCTTCCAACGCGGTATGTCATTATGCGATCTGACGTCTCTGTCAAAAGACACAGGGTTGCCAGATGGGTCCGTCGAATATGGGCAACCCTGTATACTCAAAGCGCAAACAATTATTAAAATATGTGCTAACCCACTAGCGATGGCGCAAGAGGCCCTGGACAAAGAATTAGGAGTAACAAAAGAAGAAGAGCAAAATGCAATCCTGTAAAATTAGAGTTGAAACAAAGTAGTCTAATTTTATTTATTCATTTATTTATTTGTTAAACCAATGACTATACTAGATTTTAATGGGCTAAGTGGACATATTTTAAGGTTAATTGAGAAGAAAAAAAAAGAAAGTTCAATTAAACTATTTATAATAAACATACAAAGATTTTAATAGGTGATCTTTCGAAAATGAAAAATCTATCTCAACAAATTTAGGGATTTTATTAAGGTTATATAAATAAAAGCTTTCTGAGCATAAAGGTATTTGGAAATACCAACATAGAAGAACTCCGACCTACGCAAAGTATATTCAAGAAAATCCTCTCACGAAGCATCGGACAGTCAACAGTCCCACTGATTAAGTCGAAAATGAAACATAAAAATAGGATTATTCTCCTGCCTTGCAATGATTTTAAGTTGATCAATAAGCATTGCGCTTCATATGTAGGGATAGGATCCGAAAAGCGTAAATTACGCAACGCGTAATTTCTGCATTCGTTCAGTTCTAGCGGCATGGCACGAATATGGTAATAAAGAGACCAATTCAAAGATGAATTCTCCAGTTTGGAACGTACAAACGCCGTATACAAAAGCTTCAGCGTATAAGGGTCGGAAAAATCGGAGCTATGACGCCTAACAAAAGCAAGTATGCCGTAAGATTTGGCTGTAATTAAATTTATATGATTAGTAGAAGTAAACTTCGAATCAAATATTACACGCAAGTCTTTAACTTCGCTTACACGTGACAGGGGTGTTCTCGAAATGTGATTAGAGAAGTCAATAACAATGGCACGCTTGTTTCAGTATTTCAGTTTATTTTGCTTATATAAATAGTACATAGCAAGACTAAGGTCTTTCAATAGTAAACAATATTATAAAAAACTGGAATATTTTTAACATACAAGTTTCTTAATCTAAATTTTACACCAGTTCATTTACGAATCAATCCAATAAGGATTGGAAGCACTTATTTATGTTGAGCAATGGACGATTATTGATACACCAGTTGCTGAAATTATACAAATCAATTTGCATCAATACAGAGTCGAGGGAGCTAGTAATCGTCGAATAAAAATTAACTTCGTCTTCTTCGAACAAAAAAAAGTGGGCCCAGAATACTACCTTTCGGAGCCCCAGAGTAGTCAACGAAAGGAAGAGACCTAACGTTGTCGACGACGACCAACCAATGGCGATTCTGCTAGTCAGAAGAGATCCAACTTAAGAAGCTGAGTGGAAGACAATGCAGGCCAACATTGTTTGATTCGAAATTAAAATTAACGGCTATCGACACACTCCAACGTATGCACTTGGTAGGTAACGTATCGAAAATTGTGAAAAATAATCGGAGGAAAATGTTCACGGTTTAATTCCAATTTCCATTCCATGCAACAAAGTATTCTAATGCGTACATGGGAAATCATGTCAAATCTTACAATGAAAACATCAGCTAATGCTTGGCAACCCTATAAGTGACCAAAACCTCAAATATAAATAGCCACCCTCGTATTGTATTCATCACTTTGCTTCGGAAAAATACACTTACGTTTATTACAAAATCAGATTTAGTGAATTCGGAATTTTTTTTCTGAATAATTGCTAATTTTTCGATTCTAGTTGTTCTTTTTTTCCTACGGGGATATTGGAAAATTATTTCATTGCTCACATAGAAGCCCAAATATGCATTAGCTCATACGTAAACATTCACCAACTAAAATACTTGCATCCTTATTCAATTTGGCATCCTTAGCATACGACACATACGCACACACACACACGCACACACTTCATAATAGAGAAGTCACTTTCAGCTTCCTTTCAAAGAAGTCCAAAATACGTTAAGTTTTACCCTTGACTTGTGTATTACAACACCAACAATTTCATTTCGCTTTATGAGTTGACGTCTAGAAAAAGCTTCACAAAACTTTGACGTACTTTCAGAACATCCAACCAACCACTGCTACTAGTCCCTTTTCACATCTTCCGGCATAGTAGCGAACTCTTGTAGCACTTCACAACTCGGCATCTTCAACTTTGCTGTGATATTTTTATAAGGCATCTACGACGAACTTTTTAATTAAGTCACCAAGCAATGTAACTAATGAAGAATATAATTTGTATGCCAAAGGCGACAGCAAAGGCAAGATCGGGCACAACATACCCTTAAACACAAGCATACATACGTGCATGCATACACACCTACAGACGTATGTACGTACCATAAACTCAGTGTTGTTGGCAAACACTTCGCTAATTCAACTACATACATACATACAATTATGCTTTGAGTGCTCACAAAATACTCCTACACATGTGAATGTCAATGTGTGTGTGTGTGTGTGTAAGTGTAAGCGTGTTAGTTGTGCACTTGTAGGTGTTGGCAGCTCTACTTTATGTAGTCAAGCAAGGATTTCCATAGCTGACCCGAGGTCAAAAATTATTTGCCACAACTTTGGTCGTGCGCCGGTCAAGCAAATTAAAATCAAATTCATTGCGTCGAAGAAACATTGCTGGAGGAGGTGTGGCTAACGTCATGGGCGTGTTTGA
This sequence comes from Anastrepha fraterculus, assembly GCA_037575425.1. Classification (NCBI taxonomy): domain Eukaryota; kingdom Metazoa; phylum Arthropoda; class Insecta; order Diptera; family Tephritidae; genus Anastrepha; species Anastrepha fraterculus. Next base: position 20,670 of record JAYXIM010018335.1, on the reverse strand, counting down.
CGTTTTGCAGCACATCAAAGTGACCTTTTCATTAGGCGTTTCTTTATCAGCTTAGTTTAAATCTGTATATGTGTGTGTGTGTGTGTGTGTGAACGCTTTTTTTTTGTTGTTACTGCTTGGCTGCCGCTTTTTAATGAGGGTCACTGACAACCTTTCAAGTTTAATTTCATGCAGCTTTAGCTGGCACTTTTCATTATTTTGGCTTGTGGTTGCTGCCAGAGTTCAAAAGGGCAATGCCGCCCCAACTTAGCGTTTAAGTATTACTTTTTTCTATATATTTTTTGTTGTTTCTGTTATTTGCCTTTTTGCATGTCGCTTCTTTTTGTATCCTCCCTCTGGTCCACCAACTCCTGCTGTCGAGTGTTAAAAAATGCGATATAGCAGCATATGTCAAATTGTGTGGGTTGTCTAAAAAGTAAAACTAATTTAAAGAAGCGCCTAAGAAAATGTTTGAATTTTAATAACATTTGGTCGCAACCTTTTTTTGAACTTCGAGATGTAGGTTAGGCGATTTGCGGTTCATCGTGAATCGTTTCTAGAGAACTGAAATTAAGAGAGGGTAGATATTTAGAGGGTAGTAGCAACTTTTTAAATTTTGTACGACTGTTTATTATGATGCTTTTATTTAATAGGTGAATTTGTGTAAATACTTATGTGACAAAGATTTACTATTTATGCAGATCAGTTCTATATCGGTATTTCATTATGCAAGACAGCTATAAGCAAAGTAAGGTGAATTTGGTTGTAAAATGAAAAATCTTTATTTATTCTTGTAAATCAATTTCATCCCCTTCAAAATAATCTCCTCTCGATGAAATACACTTATGCCAACGATTTTTCCAGTCCCCAAAACATGCTAAATAGTCCATTTCCGGTATAGCCATCAGCATCTTCTTCGATTCAGCTTTTATCTCCTCAATCGACTCGAAACGCGTTCTCCGGAGTGGTCTCCTGAGTTTTGGGAATAGCCAGAAGTCACACGGAGCCAACTCAGGCGAATACGGTGGTTGCGGAACGATATGCGTGGAATTTTTGGCGAAATGGTCACGAAGAACGAGTGCAGTGTGAGACGGTGCATTATCGTGATGCAAAACCCAAGAGTTGTTGGCCCACAATTCTGGTCTTTTTAGACGAATTGCTTCACGTAAACGACGCATAACGCTCAAATAATATTTCTTATTAACAGTTTGGCCAGGTGGAAGGAATTCATAGTGCACCACATCACGAAAATCGAAAAAAACTGTCATCATGACCTTTATTTTTGAACGAGTCTCATCTCCCGTAATGATGCAATTGAGCTTGTCCTGATAGTCTGAAAGCATTGTTTCACACACATCAACGCGACGACTTTTCTCCAAGAAATTGAGAGTTTTCGGTACCAAACGAGTTTTAACTTTTCGTATTCCTAAATGGTCTTTCAAAATGGTTTTCACAGATCCTTCTGATATTCTGATCATATCAGTAAGGTCTTTAACAGTCAACCGACGATTTTTGAGCACTAACTCCTTCACTTTATTGACGTTTTGGTCATGTGTTGACGTCGATGGTCGACCGGAGCGCTCCAAGTTATCAACACGTTCTCGACCCTCTTTGAAGCCTTTGTACCACTTATAAACATTTTTCTGCGACATGGTCGAATCACCAAATGCCTTCTGCAACATGCTATACGTTTCCGCAGCCGAAATTTTATTCCGCAAACAAAATTTGATGGCACTTCTCTGCTCAATCAAATCAGACATTGTAAAAATCGAAAAGTACACTCTTGGTCGTTTAGTAAACACAAGCGTAAATATATTACTGATAATGACATTCACATGAAAGTTGGCCCAGATGTTATTAACAGCGCTGCCAACTCATGGAAAAAATAACTAGAGCGAAATTTTAATCCCGCGAAGTTTGACAAATAAATTCACCTTACTTTTTGCCAACAGTAGTACGACAGTTGCCTTTGCAAACGCAACCTGAGATGAGTTGTAATTCGTTTCCACGACAGTCGGTTCTACGTTACTGAAACGACCCAGATTTATGTCCGGCCAAGGACTGTCACTCCAGCAGCATTCCCCGTATGTAGGTATGGGGCATGTTTATGCTGCTACAACAACAACATGAGTTGTAATTCGATGTTTTTATCGAAAAGTTTGAACCAACTTAAATACAGCGTTTTCACTTATATATGAGCTTTATTTGTTCTTGTTTTCTCAGTGAGTTGAATATTCATCTGGCCCAAAAATGAAATTCAGCATCATCATCGGTTCCTGTTCCTCCCACTGGAGCATAAGGCCCCAGTAAAACACCTCCATATGATTCTAGTTTTTGCTAGGAGCTTGATTTCGTTCCAAGTTTTTCCTGAGGTTTCAACTTCCTTCCGGACAGTTCTGCTCGCATATATTTTTGGACGGCTAACCTTGCGAGTAGCTTGGATGCCAATCCAGTGCTTGACGACAGATTTCATTTGCGTCCTGGCGAAGCGTACGCCTTATCTACCTCTACTTTCGCAGTGTAATCATGTTACCTGCCGGCTGGTTTTGCACCTCTCGTATAGATCGTTGTGTCAGGTCACTAGATCTTCAACATCCTGCGTAAATATCTGTTCACACAGCTTTAAATTTTGATTTCAATCCAATTATTTCTGAGCCAGATTTCCGAGCCATATAAGAGTACTGATACTACATTTGTCTTAACGATCCGTAATTTTGTACATACGCTGAGGATGCTCGAAGACCAGAGAGCTCGGAGCTGTGTATACGCGCCGTTCGCTTTATTTATTCTGGCGAGAACGTCTAGTTTCGCACTGTCTTCAGCGGCAATGCTACTACCCAAGTAGGTAAAGGTGTCAACGTTCTCAATTTGATCACCATTTAAGAGGAAAGGGTGGTTGCCAGTGGCTCGAATTTTCATGGCTTTCGTGTTCTCATGATTCATGTTTGCTAAACAAGTATTCGTTGGTAATTTCCGTGCGATGGTTATAAGCGTAAAGCAGGAGCTAGTAGGAAGTACCATGCCTTTCTGAACTAGCACAGATTACAAGGCTTAGACGCACCGCTTGTTGCAAGACCGACTCCCGTTTACAGCTGCACCTAACATGGTGAACAGACGCTGCAATCCTTATAATCCCCTAAACCGGATATGACAGAGTAGCCTCATCAGGATTCCCTTCTTACGCCTTCTCACATTGGTTTGCTCTCGAACGGATGTACGAAAGCTACCCAAAGGAAGTTGTGAGCTGCTTAAACCATATGCAGAAGAATTGTCCTGGCCACTCACAAGTGAATGGCGGTCAGGTACTTACCCTACTTGCATGGGCTTCTGCACCTGGAGCCCTCCTCGAAAAATGCAATTATTTGGAAAAATTTTCGTGCGATAATCTATTACGATTTTCGACGTGGATTATCAAGGCAGGAGTGGGCTGATGAATTCGATTCAACTTGTGGCGTTGAAATGCTACATCTAGCTACTATGAAGCGCTGGTATAATGAGCTCAAATGTGGCCGTCGATCCTTGCACGATGAACTTTCTGAGGGTCATGCAAAACTCTAACCAGTTCGTGAAAATCAATCGCTGTTTTGCCTCAATTGATAACGCAAAATCGTCATGTGACATACCCGCATCATGAGAAAGAGGATGCCTCTTGGGCTTTAGTGCCACCATACATTCAATTGTCGTCACGGGGATTTGTTCTCGTTGGATTTCTCATAATTTTACAAAAGCCTAAAAACAGACTCGTGTCGATTGGTCTAAAGAAATGTTGCAGAAACTCAGCCGCGGTGGTTCAGCGCACGTCTATGACATGTTAACAGGTGGATCATCTTGGACCCCGATGTACCCAATACATGTACGGCATATGAAAGCACGAAACTAATGACATATTCGCATGCCCTCTAAGCACCACTCAACTAACACTCCTCTCCTTCTGGACCCAACCCGTCAAAACAACATGTTTCCTGGCCTTAGCGTTAGATCAGTTAGACGATGATGATCGATAACTCCGCCGCACTGGAGAACTTAATCAACTGCTACAACAACAAAAACAAATTTTAGATATATGTACATGAGCCAGAAACAAAGCCGCAATCGACACTATGCGTGGTCCAAGATGAGCTCGATCCAACAAAAGTTGTTCACCGAAGAAGCATTGCAAATGGTCGCTTGCTTTTTTCAGAAAATCTAGTCATGTAGCAACTGTGGCATTAGAGAGCAGTTAATTATGAGTGATACACAACCATTTGTTTGCCAGAAGTTTTATTTTGGGATTAAGGAAAACTAACCGTCGAAGACGAATTATCCCTCAGCAAGACAATGCGAGCTCTCACGCATCGGCTGAGACAAAAGAGGTTTTGAGTGCTCAAAAGATCGAATTGATGGATGACCCGCCTTACAGCTCTGATTTGGCATCTTGATTGGCACCTGATTTCTTTTTTTCCGAATATCAAAAATAAAATGCGCGGTCAACGTTTTCTAACGCTGATTGCAGCTGAAGGCAATGCTGATCGTACTGTCTCTATGGTAGCCTTCTGTAGAGACTTTGGTACGCATTGTCATCTCTTTTTCAAAGTAAACAAGTTTTTGGCGAAAAAATGTAGAGCCTAGAGACATTTTTCTATTCCCCAAAATGAAGTAACCTTTCAAATGAACTCATCACACTTCTTTTTATTGTTTTTTTTTTTATTTTTTAGTTACAAACGGAACTATTTTAATAATATTTGCTTGACCGTAATTTCATATACACCTAAATGTGTATGTATGTATGTATGTGCATTTCAACACTAAATTCTGTAAAGAAAAACTCCTTACCGTTCATTACCGTAATATGCTTGCCTAATTTGAGTGAATAAACCATACAAGAGTAAATAAAGTAAATGGGCACTTGTGAAGGAAAATAGTCAACAAATAAAAATGTTATCAAACGACCCAAAGACAAACAAAGGAGTTAAATGAACAATGTCACACACACAAAGAATTAAGTGAATGGGTAAATGGGCATATCTATGTACACATATAAAAATATCCCTTTGGATATGTGTATATATGTATGGGTATCTAAACATCTCATAGAAAACGTGTACGAGTAAATAACGACACTTGAAAGATTTGTTGCCAGGATTTAACTCAAATATAGTCGAATTGACACTCAGACACATTAGGGTGGTACATAAAAATAAAGTGAACGAATTTTTTAAGGTCACCGTTAAACCACGGCAAAAGATATCCATATAAATTTAAGTACCGATTGGTGGCGGTTAAGGCTTGTCGCACAGCGATCAAAATTTGGATTACCCCATGAAGGCGCAAAAACTAAAACTATTTGTTTTTTAATCTTATACCCAAAATCGTTCCTTACTAGGGAAGAAGAAATCACTCATAGATTTTCGACCCAATTGAAGATGGTTAAGGCGTGCCGCACAAGAGTCTGCCCTATGGAATTCAATAATAATAAACAAAAAATAATAAATTAAAACTTAAGGAAAATAAGGCTGCCTCGGTAGTCTAGCGTAAGTGCACGAGCCTGCCGGTCTAGCACGGTCCTCGCAGTTTTCCAAATTCACCTACTTTCCCTGCTTCTAAAAACTAAAAAATTAAAAATCCTCCAATTCCATTCCTCAACCCCAAAAACGTATCCTTTCCATCCTTACTCCCGCACAATAGTCAGCGCATTATTTACATTGCGTGGCGGCTAAAACAAGCAAAAACTGTGGGCGCCAGCAATAGGAAGCGGGCGGTCGCGGTAATAGGGCAGACACACGAGATTTAGCGAAGTACTCAACCATCTGTGAGATCCTTTTGCCAAAAAAATGTGACACACAGATGGCCCTCCAAGCGGTAAGAAGGCGTTGTTCCTAAGCAACGACAGGTTGGCATTCCCACTAGTTGGGACTGGGCAGGCTAATCACCTATTCTGTCAGAAATCAAAACAGATTAACGAAACCAATGCAAGACTGAGTCTTGTCGAGGCTCTATGCTCCCGAGTGAAGTGAACACGGAAAAAAAAGAAAAAAACAGGAAATGAACAATCCAATTTTTATTATCGACGCTTCAGGCTTAGGAAATCTGAAGAAAAATTTACTTCATACATTTAAGGATCACCCTATGTATACTAAATAGCACATTCACCTATATACCAAACATTGATTTATTTTTGAAAGAGATGGAAAAGAAATAAAACCATCTGAGAAGTAAAGCGGAGATTAAAAAGATAGATTTTCATTACTTTAAGTATTCGCAATAAATAAAATACTTACATAAGGCAAAAGTTAATATGGTTTGTGAGAACACAAAAATATATTTGTCATTCTCTCCCTCGTGTAATATGGAAGCGAGAAAACGACCACCGTTACAGGACAATATCCTTTTCATGAAATTTTCCATAACCGAACTGTAAAGTGGCTGCCAGATGTCCTCGATAGCCTCACGAACTCCATCTTTGAGGTCTTGAATCGACCCTGGGCTGTTGGCGTAGACCTTTTCTTTCACGTGGCCCCAAAGAAAAAAGTCACAAGGTCATAAATCAAAAGATCTCGATGGTCAATTGTGATCACCTCTTCGAGAGCGCCGTCTTGTTTAACCTTTAACTACTGAGGTGGTGGTAAATTTTACACCTCGTAGTTTGTTTTCTCTCTCTCTCTGCAGTTGAGCGCTATCAATTTCATTCTCTTGGTATCTTCTCGTCATCCTATGATTATTATTCAGTTGTGTTTCTACAGTCGGGGGTATTGTATAAGCGGAGATATACCAGTGCTGGTGTCAAAATTACCACTCGTCCGGGGTTACGTATTTTTTTAATAGAAATTATTTTACCACCACATCAGACTAAGCGTAAGTATTTAATAGAAAATAAAATACCACTTCTCAGGCTTAGCGTTAGTTTTTCGTGGAATAATTTTGACTACTCCTATGATTTATTGCAACTTATTTTATTAGGTTATGTCAAATTCAAGCAAATTAAATGACTTAGCGATAGCCAGATTGCTGGAAGACGATGACGAAATCAGTGACGTTGATGATGAAATTGCTGATCCTGGTTTTTGCCTTCAAGATAGTGATACAGATGATATAATGAGCATTGAGGATGAAGAAGGAAGTGAATGTGATGTTTCCGAGGAAGATGTTGCTAAGGAAATTGACAATGCTAATGAACATGGAGATGGAGAAGACGCAATTGAGTCAATAGGAATAACCAAATATTTTTATGGAAAAAATGGGTATAAGTGGTCAGCAAAAGAGCCAGCACGGTGCAGTAAAACTCCACTACATAACATCGTGCGCTTGCCAAAAGCATTGCAGCAAAACCTTGAAGATGGAATAATTGGGTTTTGGTCAAGATTTTTCGATAGAAATATAGAGAACCTAATTCTTCAACACACAAATACCAAACTAAAGGCTAAGTTCGATAAGTCTCAAAGAAGTGAAGCGAAATGTTTGGATATTATTGAGTTGCGAGCATTTTTCGGTGTTTTGATGTATTCGCCCGTTTTCAAATCGAGTCACAAAGACACTAGCCTTATATTTGCAACAGATGGAACAGGCAGACAAATTTTCAGGTCCACAATGTCGGAGGAAAGATTCCTATGCATCCTTAGCTGCTTACGATTTGATGACTCCACAGACAGAAAGGAACGATTATTAACGGATCCATTGGCTGCCATTTCCGAACTTTTCAATAAGTTTATAGAAAACTGCCGAAAAAATTATACAATTGGTACCCATGGATGCATCGATGAAATGTTAGTGCCGTTTCGCGGTAGGTGCGGATTTAAAATATATATGCCAAAAAAGCCTGCAAAATATGGCATCAAAATAATGGCGTTAACAGATGCTCGCACACAGTACCTTGCAAATGCTTATATATACCATGGCAAAAAATTCTGACGGAAATGGTCTCACAACTGAAGAAAAAAGCTATCAGTACCAACACAAGCCGTATTAAGGCTAACTAAAATTATAGAAGGAAGTAACAGAAATATTACTGCTGATAATTGGTTTTCCTCAATGCAGGTTATAGAAGAATTAAAAAAAGACAGCTTACGTACTTGGGTACATTAAAGAAAAATAAAAGGGAAATACCTCCCGAATTTCAGCCCAATAAAAGCAGACCAATTGGATCTTGTTTGTACGGTTTTACCAAAGAAGTTACCATTTTATCATATGTGCCTCACAAAAACAAAGCTGTTCGTTTGTTATCTTCTATGCATCACAGGGAAGAAAGCGATATTCAAAGTGGAAAGCCGGCAAAAATAGCAGACTATAATAACACAAAAGGGGGAGTTGATGAACTTGATAAGAAGTGCTCCATACATTCAACCACTCGACGTACGCGACGCTGGCCACTCGCAATTTTTTATAGACTACTGGATATAAGTGCTGCAAATGCTTACGTTATATATCAGTCTTGTGCTGAGTTTGATGATAAATCGAGGGCAGACTTTTTGAAAAGTCTAGGCCGCCAATTGATTTCACCACATTTGCAAAGGCGACAGCATAATCCTCGACTACCCAGGTTAATTCGAGACAATATAAGTAGCATCTTAGGACCAGACTCCGTAGCTTCCCCTCTAGTAGAGCCTGCCACAACTGCGAAAAAGTTATGCTACATTTGCCCTAGTAGGTTGAAGCGGAAGACTCCACATATTTGTTTGTTTTGTACTAAGCCTATGTGTATGGGATGCAGTAAACGCGTATGCGTGAAGTGTGCAAATAAGGAATTTGATGAGTAAAAATTCTCCAAAAAGATTGATCTGCAGTTTTTTTTTTTTTGAACATAATTTTGGTTTGTTTTCTTTTTTGTGATTCTAATGTCATAAATTTGGCTGTGAAAAGTGCCTTTATCTAGTTTTGAATTTTTTCTTACAATTTTTTTTAAGTTATGTTAGTGCTGTTTTTTTAGTTTTAAGAAAAGTGACTATGAAATAAAGTCCTTGTTTTGTTAAACTAAAAGTTCGTTTTCTTTAAATTTATTACTCTATTCATTTAAAAATATGTTTTAGTAATCCAATTAAAAACAAATAGTTTAAAAAAAATGTTTCGTTCACAAAAATTATTTATAGATTATAAGGGGTAAAATTTACCCCCACCTCAGTAACTACGTCCAAATATTTCACCTCAGTAGTTAAAGGTTAAAATAAAAGTTTTCCAGATCAATACCATCCAATTCCGGCAATAAAAAATCGTTAATCATTTAACATCTAACACCTGCTATTGGAAAACCCTTTATATAAGGAAGCTTCTCCTTAGACTTCTTTCTAGGCTTCAACAGAAGGCAAACAATTATCACTTGACATGCTAAGGGGTTAAGTCACGGTATAAATTTGTAGAACCCGATTTTCTTTTGCTTGAAAGATTCCCTGGTGTAGGCTAGGTTAGGTTAGGTTACGGTGGTAGTCGGTCTGTACAACCAACTCACTTAGTACTTACAGGTTCGTTGTGATACCACTGTGCGACACGGGAATCTCATTTATTTTTTTTTAGTTGAGAATTGAAAAGGTAAAGCTGCTCTGATTTTAGCTAAGGCTGGATAGTTGCAAATGAAGTGTTCAACTGTTTCTTCCTCTTCCTCGTACCTACAACTTCTACAATATTCATGGGAGAAAACACCTAGTCACATGGAATGTCTATCGAATAGTAAATGACCGGTTAATCAAGCCACGACCTTTGAGATATCCTCTCTTGAAAGGCCGAACAGTTCCTTTGGCTTTTTCTTATTTATTGGAGGCGATAGTAGCGTAGCTGTCACGCATCTGCCTATGCCCCATGGACCTCTTGAATAATGTTATTCTTAATTATTAATTTGATCGCGGCCATATGTATGTCAATGGTATATCTATCAGTAAGCAGTTTCAGAATTAGTACCTTTCCGGACTAGCTCATCGGCTTTACAATTTTTCTCAATATCTCTGTGCCCTAATATATACATTAAAACTTATTTATTCTAAGGAATAAACCGTAGGAAATGTCTAGATACTTTTACTTTACGCTTCCAGTCCGCTGCTTACAGGGCAACAAATTTTGCACGCCTGATAGTCAAAACTACATTTTTCAAGTCAAATCGATTCTTAACTAAACAAATCCTGATCGATTATTTTTCAATTTATTCTCAATTATATTTTTCTAGTTGTAAATAGTTTGTTTTCAATATTTGTATAACTTTTCTTAAAAAAAATGGTCGGGCAATTTTCATTGTTAAAAGCTTAGAATTTTTTTTGTTAATGAACCATTTTAGTAAAAAAATCTAATTTTCAAAGGACCCCTATATAATTCTCCAGCTATTTAATTGGATAAACCGAAAGATTAGTTTGTTCTCTGCAGGGTTGGGCATTTTGCATTACCACTAAATTGCACTAATTTTTTAGTGATAGTTAAAATAGGGGTTTCATTATCACTATTTCTCAGTACTTTAACAATCCACTTATTGCATTAATTAATCAATGCACTATGCCAAATCTTGGTTCTCCGTCAACTAAAAATGGGAGACGTAGTCAGCCCGGCCGAGCGCCCTTAAAAGAAATCGTAATTAAAAAATCGTCAAAAAAGCTATGCAGTCACCATTTTATTTTGTATTACTTAAAAGAAAATAAAACTACTAAAAAAATAAAATACTAAGAATAAAAATATAAATTATTTGAATTATAAGAATTAAGAAATTTGGTGTATTTCATTGTCTCGCTAAAAAAAATTACCAATATATAATCTTTCCCCCTTTATCATTCGATACGACGTCGCTATCAATATTTTTACCTGTTTCTGGTATTCGAACAAAGTACGGAGTACTGAATAAATATCGACAGAAAATAGAATATCCGCCAATTCAAGCATCAGCAACAAAATTTAAATTATAAACATTTTTTCTAAATTTTTCTTATTAAACGCATGAAGCAATAACTAAAGGTGATGTAAGTTGCCTAATTTTCATCCTATGGAGGTCATCTTGAGCTACTTAATATAACCTTGATGTCCTCTAGGAAAATCCACTTTTCATTTCAGTGCAAATTCTAAAGAAAAGTACTCAAAACTACAGAAATAAAAACTTTTGCTGAAAAAGTTAACGGATTAACAATTAATGGATTATTGGATTATTTGAGACAATGCAAAATGATTTACCCAATACCACCTAAATTTTTTTGGAATAAGACCAATTATTAATATTATGCCATTACATAAAAGTTTGTTTTTGTTTTGAATATGTAGGTACCAATTCAAAAACTTATCCAATAATCTTTTCATTTGTACAGACCGCGCGAAATCTTCTGAATACATATAATACTAAAAAAGCTACTAGAATTCGCTAAAAATATTCTGTTTTACTCACTTCGTTGCCAATCACTTAAGGGGTCCCGGTGGTCTGGAGCTCAAAAATTTAGGGTATTTTCAGGATTTTTGTTTTTACAACAAAAAAGTTTAAATCGATATTTAAATTTATTAGGCTTTCTATTTAACTTCTTTTACGTACAAAAATGGGAGACATTTTTTTTAATTTTAATAATTTTAGAAATGTCGCTGAAGTTGACCCTCCCGGAAAATTGGACTTGGACGGTGTTGTCCATTTTATCTGAAACACAAAAACTAAAAAAATAAATTAATCAGTATGAAATGGCGCGGTTTTGAATTTGACACTCTAAGAATTGTTGTTTCCATTTTTTAATCAAAAAATATGAAATAATTGAAATAATAAAATGATTCTGTACGGGCGATAGCCATTGATGTTGTGAGCAACATATTAAAATTTCAGACGATTCGGTTCAAAAGTTTTTTTTTTTAAAACACCAGGCCGAAAAAAGTCCTTTCGAGACAAATGAGTTTAAAGTTTGACTCATGAGGAGGGCGCGGACTGCTCTCTACCTCGTTAATGGGCTGTAGAAGCTATAATATTGGGAACTTCCGCATACAAATTTCAAAGTATATTCTTAAGATACAATACTTTCGAAATATCAAAAAAACAAAAAATTGAATTTTTGAAATTTCTAGACCACCGGGTGCCCTTAAAATCGAAGACTGTATTGAATTTTTTGAGCCCATGAATGCCTAGCTTTAGTATGATAATTATACCCTAAATAGTTTATTAAGTCAAGTGCTTCTCGATATTATTAAAAAAACTTTTTCTTAGCACAAACACATTATGAGGTTTCTTGCTGCCTGCACAAGAGCTTACCGCTTTTACTACAATACTTTTGTTATGAGAGGAATTAGCGCTACGTCCGGAGGAATCTACTATGCCCGCTTCATGGATTGAAAGTATTTTTCTGAGCCCAACTTCCTTGACAAATTTTAGTATTTGTCTTAATTTATTGAGTTTTATTTCTTCTTCTGATAAAGTATGTTTACAAAAGTGTTGGTACCGCTTATGCATCATTCAGGTTGGTAAGATGATGATTCAATCTACAATGCCCATTAGAATTCTGTGATAGTTCTAAACTTATTCATATCGAATTACATACAACCTTTAAATCGGCGGTTAGAAAATATTGTTTAATTAATAAAAATATTAAGATATTATTAATTAAGGTAGTTTCGGTAGTCCGGTCATTTTTTAAGAATTTTTGTTTTACGAAAATAAAATGCGATCGTTTTGATTTTATAGTATGTTATTCCTTCGTTTTTTTTCAGCCCTAACTTTCCCTACTACAGTCTGATTTCCACCCCTTTTTGAAAAAATTAAAAATGGCGGACTTTATTTTTTCAAAAAAATGTTCCCATTGTAGCACCTGCTAGAATGACAAGCACAGAGAATAATAATCAGTTTAACTTTTTCGTTTCAGATGTTCTGCAGAGCCAAAATCCTGTTGACAAGCCATCTATCCTTTTTTTAAGACGCTTACTTTGGTTCCACACTATTACAAAAAGGTTAAGTTAGGTTAGGTTGACCTGGCTGGCTGAAAGCCATCACCTATACCTATTGATCCTTAGTGTTACCAGATGGAGCTAGACCCTTACGTTTCTTTGTAGTAGACATCTTGTTACAAAAAATTATGTCAAAAAAAAATTCCTTTTGTATACTATTTGATGTCAATAATAACATATTATAAAGTCAAAACGATAGTAAATTATTTGACTTAAAAACAAATCCTAAAAATCTATAAAAAATGAGTATTTGATCAGATTACTACCTTAAAAAAAAATTACATTTCAAAAAAAAATATATGTTTAATATTTATAAAATTATTATTATTAAAAAGTAAATATGTTTTTTTGAATTAAAAAAAAATTTAATTAATATTAATAAAAATTTTAATTAATATTGGTAAAAAAAATTTAATTTTTTAAAATATAAAAAAATTTAAAAAAAACTTGCTTAATTAATATTAATGAAAATTTTAGCTAATATTAATAAAAAAAATAAAATTTTTTTAAATTGAATTAAATTTTTTTACATTAATTTTTTTTAATCAATCTAATATTTTACGGTATATAAACACAAATAAAAAAATTCACTCGACACGCATTGTAATTCATCTCTGCATTTATTAAAAGTGACTTTCTCGGCTATTTTAAATGTGTCCCATTTAGAGCATAGCTCAATCAGCGCATGTTTTTCCTACAGGGTCATCATTTAATCTGTACATGCATGTATATATGAACACACGCATACAAATGTAAGTTTCCTATTAATCAGATAAGCTCACTGTAGACAATAGAAATGTGTGCATGTGATATTTGATTCTCGCTTGTCAGTTGTCAGTCTTTCATCCTGACGCCTGTCTCATCGCCTGTGGTTGTTGGTGTTTAAATCCAGCATATCAAGATGAAGATAAAAACATTGGGTTCAACAGCTTCTAGGTATTATTACTTGGAATAGGATTTACTTAATCTTTTCACATTCCCTTATGTCTATTCTTCTTTCTGACAAACATACTTGGGCACACAGATGTGTCTAATGATATGACCGAAAAAGTAGAAAAAAATAGAGTACACCCAAATTGTGTTCGCCATTTAATAAACTTTTTAAGTTAATTACTATTTTTATAAGGAAGAAATTGTTGATGTTAAACACACGAATATTGGTTAACTTTCATCTTGATGAGGCGCTGCTCTATATAGTTTGTAGTTGTTGTTCGAACACAGAGGCTTTCATTGTCTTGTTGATGACAACGAAAGCCACGCCAAATTAATCACCTTATCGGCAGACTTATAACTTTGGCAAATGACAACTGCGTTACACAACTCGAAGAGCAATGGAACGCCTAAAGGTCAAAATAAATATTTCCACCACTTAAAATCTTTTTTTTTTTAATTTTTTTTCAGTAAAAAAGCTATTCAAAAACAGAATTCTGTCACCTTGTATAATCACTGCTTTAATCACTGTCAGGCTTTTCTCTGCTTTATTACCCATCCGTCGTACACAAACTCTTCGCTCTCTTCGTAATTTATGTCAATCGTTCACATGGATCGCTTGTATTAGGCAGTGCTACTTTGGACTCAAAAAACTTACAAAAAATAAAGTTCTTTCTTGATGAACGCAAAGCACACTCTATAAGCCTCTCTCTATAACTATCTTTTTGCATGGCACAGAAGGTTAGTCGATGACAAAATTCGAAAAATTACACAGCAGTTTTAATAACCGCGGCCACTGATGAATCAATTAAGAGGAGTAGGAAAAAAAGAGGAAATAAAGAATGGGTCTTTATACTCTGCGGAAAGTTTTTCTGCTAATTGAAGCAAACTAATTTTTCGTTATACAAAACCCACGCGTTCATTGCCACTAAGTCGGGAATGTTAAAATATACTTGAAGAGGCCATCTTCGGGATCCTGAGTTCACACTACATTTTCTGGCTATTAGATCTATCTACCCTGCATTCAGTCTAAGCAAAAAATAAAGGGTGTTTTTTTTAGAGGTTAGGTTTTCAGGATGAAATAAAACGTATATAATTTAATGTTATGGCCAAGAATTTAGCTTTATTATAAAGATAAGGGTTTGCCATTATGTTCTAAAAATAATTTCGGGCAAGTGGCCGCCGCGGCTGGCTCGAAAAATTCCAGCCGAGAGGTCCAATTTTCGACTACTTTTTGCAGCAATTGGGGCCGTATGTCAGCAATAACGCGCCGAATATTCTCTTCCAAGACGTCAATCGTCTCGGGCTTATCTGCGTAGACAAGCGACTTCACATAGCCCCACAAGAAATAGTCCAGCGGTGCTATATCGCACGATCTTGGAGGCCACGCCACAGGTCCACGGCGCGAGATAATGCGCTCACCAAAAGTTTCCTTCAATAAATCGATTGTTGCGTTGGCTGTATGGCATGTAGCGCCGTCTTGTTGGAACCAAAGGTCGTCCACATCAACATCGTCCAATTCAGGCACGAAAAAGTCATTAATCATGGTTCTATAGCGCTCTCCATTGACTGTAACATTATGGCCGGCTTCATTTTTAAAGAAATATGGACCAATGATTCCCTCTGCCCATAGAGCACACCAAACAGTGACTTTTTGAGGATGTAACGGCGTCTCAGCAATGGCTTGTGGATATGTTCACTCCAAATACGATAATTTTGCTTACTGACATACCCATTCAACCAAAAGTGAGCTTCATCGCTGAACTAAATTTTTTGTGAAAATCGGGATTAGTGGCCATCTCGTTTTGGGCCCATTCACCGAACGTGCGACGCGCTTGATGGTCGTTCGGCTTCAATTCTTGCACGAGTTGGATTTTGTAAGCCCGCAAACCAAGATCCTTCCGCAAAATCTTCCATAAAGTGGATGGGCACATCTCCAATTGCTGCGCGCGATGGCAGATGGACTCATTCGGGTCTTCTTCGATACTCTGCTCCACAGCAGCAATAGCGTCTTCGGTGCGCACTGTACGACGTCTCTGAGGATGCGTATTATCCACTAGAGCAAACGTGGTGCGAAACCGAACCATGGTTAATCGAATTAGTGACTCTGATGGACGATTATGTCGACGGAATATTGGACGCAGCGCGTGATGCGTCGCGCGAACCGAACCATTATTTTCGTAATAAATTTGCACGATTTGCAAACGTTGTTCAGGTGTAAGTCTATTCATTATAAAATGGCAAACCAAACTGAGCATAATCCGTTGCCAAATTTATTACGAAAAAATAATGGATTTCGGTTCGCGCGACGCATCACGCAGCTGCGTCCAACTATTCCGTCGACATAATCGTCCATCAAGAGTCGCTCGTTCGATTGACCATGGTTCGGTTTCGCACCACGTTTGCTCTAGTGGATAATACGCATCGCTCAGAGACGTCGTACAGTGCGCACCGAAGACGCTATTGCTGCTGTGGAGCAGAGTATCGAAGCAGACCCGAATGAGTCCATCTGCCATCGCGCGCAGCAGCTGGAGATGTGCCCATCCACTTTTATGGAAGATTTTTGCGGGAAGGATCTTGGTTTGCGCTTCTACAAAATCCAACTCGTGCAAGAATTGAAGCCGAAGACGACCATCAGCGCGTCGTCGCGTTCGGTGAATGGGCCCAAGACTGAGATGGCCGCTAATCCTGATTTTCACGAAAATTTAGTTCAGCGATGAAGCTCACTTCTTGGTTGAATGGGCATGTCAGTCAGCAAGGTTATCGTATTTGGAGTGAATCACATCCACAAGCCATTGCTGAGACGCCGTTACATCCTCAAAGAGTCACTGTTTGGTGTGCTCTATGGGCAGAGGCATCATTGGTCCATATTTCTTTAAAAATGAAGCCGGCCACAATGTTACAGTCAATGGAGAGCGCTATAGAACCGCTGAGTGTGAATGACTTTTCGTGCCTGGCTCGGACGATGTTGATGTGGACGTACCTTTGGATCCAACAAGACGGCGCTACATGCCATACAGCCACCGCAAACAATCAGGATTTATTGAAGAACATTGTGAGCAATATTCCCGCGCCGTGGACCTGTGGCGTGGCCTCCAAGATCGTGCGATATAGCACCGCTGCCGCCATTTCATGTGGGCTATGTGATGAGTCGCTTGTCTACGCAGATAAGCCCGAGACTGATTGACGTCTTGGAAGAGAATATTCGGCGCGTTATTGCTGGCATACGGCCCCAATTGCTGCAAAAAGTAGTCGAAAATTGGACACTCTCGGCTGGAATTTTTTCGAGCCGGCCGCGGCGGCCACTTGCCCGAAATTATTTTTAGAACACAATGGCAAGCCCATATCTTTATAATAAAGCTAAATTCTTGGCCATAACGACCAAATTATACATGTTTTATTTCATCACTGAAAACCTAACGTCAAAAAAAAACGACCTTTATTTTTTGCTTAGACTGAATGCAGGGTAGATAGATCTAATAGCCAGAAAATGTAGATGTGAACTCAGGATCCCGAAGATGGCTCTCTTCAAGCATATCCCGACATTCGTAATTTAGTGGCAATGAACGCGGGTTCTGTATAACGAAAAATTAGTTTGCTTCAATTAGCAGAAAAACTTTCCGCAGAGTATAAAAGACCCATTCTTTATTTCCTCTTTTTTTCCTACTCCTCTTAATTGAGTCATCAGTGGCCGCGGTTATTAAACCAAGGTAATTTTTCGAATTTTGTCATCGACTAACCCTCTTGTGCCATGCAAAAGATAGTTATATATAGAGAGGCTTATAGAGTTGTGCTTTGCGTTCATCAAGAAAGAACTTTATTTTTTGTAAGTTTTTTGAGTCCAAAGTAGCACCGCCTATATACAAGCGATCCATGTGAGCGGTTGACATAAATTACGAAGAGAGTTCGAAGAGGACTGTGTGCGACGGATGGGTAATAATAGAGAAAAGCCTGGCAGTGATTAGAGCAGTGATTATACAAGGTGACAGAATTCTGTTTTTGAATAAGCTTTTTTTACTGAAAAAAAACTAAAAAAAAAAAAGATTTTTAAGTGGTGGAAATATTTATTTTGACCTTTTAGGCGTTCCACATTGCTCTTCGAGTTGTGTAACGCAGTTGTCACTTGCCAAAGTTATAAGTCTGCCGATAAGGTGATTAATTTGGCGTGGCTTTCGTTATCGTCAACAAGACAATGAAAGCCTCTGTGTTCGAACAACAACTACAAACTATATAGAGCAGCGCCTCATCAAGACGAAAGTTGACCAATATTCGTGTGTTTAGCATCAACAATTTCTTCCTTACTAAAAATAGTAATTAACTTAAAAGTTTCTATTAAATGGCCGAACTATTCAATTTGGGTGTACTCTATTTTTTTCTACTTTTTCGGTCATATCATTAGACACATCTGAATGATGCCCAAGTATGTTTGTCAGAAAGAAGAATAGACATAAAGGGAATGTGAAAAGATTAAGCAAACTCTATTCCAAGTAATAATACCTAGAAGCTCTTGAACCCAATGTTTTATCTTCGTCTTGATATGCTGGATTTAAACACCGACGGCCGCAGGCGATGAGACGAGAGGCGTCACGGGATGAAAGACTGGACAATTGACAAGCGAGAATCAAATATCACATGCACACATTTCCTACGTGGTCTGCAGTGAGCTTATGCTGATTAATAGGAAACTTGCTACTTTGTATGCGTGTGTTCATATATACATGCACGTACAAGATTAAATGATGACCCTGTAGGCAAAACATGCGCTGAATGAGCGATGCTCTAAATGGGACACATTTAAAATAGCCGAGAAAGTCACTTTTGATAAATGCGGAGATGAATTACAATGCGTGTCGAGTGAATTTTTTTATTTGTGTTTATATACCGTAAAATATTAGATTTGATTAAAAAAAATTAATGTAAAAAAATTTAATTCAATTTAAAAAAATTTTATTTTTTTGTTAATATTAAGCTAAAATTTTCATTAATATTAATTAAGCAAGTTTTTTTTAAATTTTTTTATATTTTAAAAAATTAAATTTTTTTTACCAATATTAATTAAAATTTTTATTAATATTAATTAAATTTTTTTTTAATTCAAGAAAACATATTTGCACTTTTTAATAATAATAATTTTTCATAAATATTAAACATATATTTTTTTTTTGAAATGTAATTTTTTTTTAAGGTAGTAATCTGATCAAATACTCATTTTTTATAGATTTTTAGGATTTGTTTTTTTAAGTCAAATAATTTACTATCGTTTTGACTTTATAATATGTTATTATTGACATCAAATAGTATACAAAAGGAATTTTTTTTGACATAATTTTTTGTAACAAGATGGCTACCCCAAAGAAACGTAAGGGTCTAGCTCCATCTGGCAACACTAAGGATCAATAGGTATAGGTGATGGCTTTCAGCCAGCCAGGTCAACCTTAACTCTAACTTAACCTTTTTGTAATAGTGAAACCGGAGTAAGCGTCTTAAAAAAAGGATAGATGGCTCGTCAACAGGACCTTGGCTCTGCAGAACATCTGAAACGAAAAAGTTAAACTGATTATTATTCTCTGTGCTTGTCATTCTAGCAGGTGCTAGCAAAGGGAACATTTTTTTGAAAAATAAAGTCCGCCGGCCCACAATTTTTTTCAAAAAGAGGGGTGGAAATCAGACTGTAGTAGGGAAAGTTAGGGCTGAAAAAAACGAGAGGAACAACGTACTTACTCAAAATCAAAACGATCGCGTTTTATTTTCGTAAAAACAAAATTCTTAAAAAATGACCGGACTACCGAAACTACCTTAATTAATAATATCTTAATATTTTTATTAATTAAACAATATTTTCTAACCGCCGATTTAAAGGTTGTATGTAATTCGATATGAATAAGTTTAGAACTATCGCAGGATTCTAATGGGCATTGTAGATTGAATCATCATCTTGCCAACCTGAATGATGCATAAGCGGTACCAACACTTTTGTAAACATACTTTATCAGAAGAAGAAATAAAAACTCAATAAATTAAGACAAATACTAAAATTTGTCAAGGAAGTTGGAAGCTCAGAAAAATACTTTCAATCCATGAAGCGGGCATAGTAGATTCCTCCGGACGCCAGCGCTAATTCCTCTCATAACAAAAGTATTGTAGCAAAAGCGGTAAGCTCTCTTGTGCAGGCAGCAAGAAACCTCATAATGTGTTTGTGCTAAGAAAAAGTTTTTTTTAATAATATCGAGAAGCGCTTGACTTAATAAACTATTTAGGGTATAGTTATCATACTAAAGCTAGGCATTCATGGAGCTCAAAAAATTCAATACAGTCTTCGATTTTAAGGGCACCCGGTGGTCTAGAAATTTCAAAAATTCAATTTTTTGTTTTTTTGATATTTCGAAAGTATTGTATCTTAAGAATATACTTCTGAAGTTTGTATGCGGAAGTTCCCAATGTGCATAGCTTCTACAGCCACATTAGCGAGGTAGAGAGCAGTCCGCGCCTCATGAGTCAAACTTTAAACTCATTTGTCTCGAAAGGACTTTCGGCCTGGTGCTTCCGCCAAAAAAAAAACTTTTTGAGACCGAATCGTCTGAAATTACAATATGTTGCTCACAACATCAATGGCTATCGCCCGTACAGAGTCATTTTATTATTTCAATTATTTCATATTTTTTGATTAAAAAATGGAATTGCTGAATGCAATTCTTAGAGTGTCAAATTCAGAACCGCGCCGCTTCATACTGATTAATTTATTTTTTTAGTTTTTGTGTTTCAGATAAAATGGACAACACCGTCCAAGTCCAATTTTCCGGGAGGCTCAACTTCAGCGACATTTCTAAAATTATTAAAATTAAAAAAAATGTCTCCCATTTTTGTACGTAAAAGAAGTTAAATAGAAAGCCTAATAAATTTAAATATCGATTTAAA
>JAYXIM010018323.1:0-12938 GCA_037575425.1 Anastrepha fraterculus | reverse complement strand
TTGAAATGCTACTTTATAAAAGCAACCCTAGCAATGCATATGTTCATGTTCGAATTATCGAACATAAGTATTAATAAGAAAGCACATTAATTTTAAACTTGTTTTCGAATGTAACCATCACTTGCGTTCTGTCAATAAAAGCAACAAGTCATAAGCGCACGCATAAAAACCAACAGGTTATGGGCCCAGGTACAAATTCCTGGAATCCAAATAAAGTGTAGTGTTAAATTAAAAGTGTCAAGATGAGTTCTTCGCTTTTTAACATTGAGAAGTTGGACGAATCCAACTATGACTCTTGGAGTATACAGCTAAAGAGTGTGCTAGTTCATCAGGAACTATGGTCAGTAGCGTCGGGGGTAACACCATGTCCAGAAGCAGCTGAAGATGACAAGAATGTGGTAACATGGAAGGTCAAAGACGAAAAGGCCACAGCGACAATTATATTGAGCATAACACCGATGCAGATAGCGTATGTAAAGAACTGTAAGACGTCCAGCGAGGCATGGAATACTCTTCGTGATATTCATAGGCCAAAGGGACCTGTACGCAAAGTAACTTTATTTAAGCGTTTACTTGGAATGCGTATGAAAGATGGTGAGTGCGTTCAAGAATATGTGTGTAAGTTTACATCATTGGCTGAAAAGCTGGAAGAAATAGGAGTTGGTCTCCAAGAAGAATTTTTCGTGATAATGCTTCTTGCAAGCTTGCCAAAATCCTTCGAGAATTTGGTTGTAGCATTAGAATCTCGTGACGAATTACCCAAGCTTAGTGCTATAAAGATAAAATTAATAGAAGAAGGAGAACGTCGTAATTCTAGTAGTGTGGAAAACACCGAAAGTACCGTGCAAGCATTTATGGTTCGAGAAAATTCTGGCAAAATGCGTAGTTCGACGAATTCAAATTCAAACGAAATCAATATGCGGCAAGCATTTGCAGCGAAGTCGACGCAGGGTAGCGACAGAGAAAAGAGAAACGTTAATTTCAAAAATGTTACTTGCTATGGTTGTGGGCAGAAGGGCCACATAAAAAGCAATTGTCCGAAATCAAACAAGTTCGTGAATTCAACGAAAGAAGATTCAGCGAAGAAGCGTCAACAACAATGTTCGTTCACTGCTTTAGGTGCAACAGACTTCGACACGTTCGGCAGAGGAAAATGGTGCTTAGACAGTGGTGCGACTGCGCATATGTGTTGTGACCGTACGTTGTTTTCGAACTTCGTGAATCATACAGAATCGATCGCATTGGCAGGTGACAACAGCATTCGTGCCGAGGGTAAAGGCGATGTTAAAATACAAACTGGCATGTGTGATTTAACATTGAAAGATGTTTTGTACGTTCCTTGTATGAGAGGCAATTTTATATCAGTTGGCCGTGCCGTCGAAATGGGTTGCGCAGTAAACTTCAGCAAAAAAATATGCAACGGTGACAAAGAACGGTGATGATATTTTACGACTCAAACAAAGCAACAACTTGTTCATGTTTGAAGGTAAGCGCAGCAGTTGTTTTTGTGCCATGCAAAAGCAAGCAATCATATGGCATAATAGGTATGGGCACTTAAATTATACCAGCTTGAACGAACTTGCACACAAATCTTTAGTTCATGGGATGGAAAAAATAAGTTTCTCGGAAAAGCCAGTATGTAGGACATGTATGTTATGCAAGATTCATACACAACCGCTTCCAAATACGAATGAGCATAGATCAAAGAATTTGCTAGATTTGGTGCATACGGATGTATGTGGGCCTTTTGATACACCATCGCTAGGTGGATCAAAATATTTTCTGACATTCATAGACGATATGTCAAGAAGGATATTTGTCTATTTTATAAAGTCAAAAGCTGAGGTGTTCAACAAATTTGTCGCATTTTGTACTATGGTTGAGCGACAAACAGGTAATCGTATTAAGGCGGTAAGAAGCGACAACGGCGGTGAATATATAAATAAACAGTTAAATGATTTTTTCGAGAGTCGTGGCATTATACGTCAGTTGTCAGTTCCCTACACTCCGCAGCAAAACGGGGTAGCGGAAAGGGCCAACCGCACGTTAGTTGAAATGTCCAGAAGTTTGCTGGTGCATTCGGGTATGCCCGATTCGTTGTGGGCAGAAGCGGTAGCGACGGCAACGTATTTGCGCAATCGTGCGCCGACCAGAGCGCTCAGCAATGAAACGCCTTATGAGGCGTGGTATGGCAAGAAACCATCAGTGCAGCACTTAAAAGTATTTGGTTCTGTGGCAGTGGCATTGGACAAAACGCATCGTAAGAAATTCCAACAAAAAGGTAAGCAGTATGTAATGGTTGGATATTCTCTGGTGTCAAAAGCATATAGGCTATATGATGCAGAAATGCGGCAAGTAGTCGAAAAGCGAGATGTGTTATTTGATGAATCCAATAGCGTTGGAATGTGTAATGATGGACAAATTACATTTGACCTGGTAGATACGAACTCAATTCAAGTTAGCACTGATACACCTGACCGTGTAGATGACGATATCATTAATTGCGATGGCGATGGTAATGTAAGCGACGAGTATGTAAGTGCTGAAGAAGATGTTGAACGCATTGGACGTGGTAGGCCTAAGCTTTTGCGAAATGGCCAAAGAGGGCGGCCACGAAAAATATTTAATGTTTTAAGTGCTATGAGTACAAAAGATGTGTATGTGCCTCAAACATACGAAGACGCAATTGATAGCAATGAAGCAGATTTATGGAAAACAGCTATGAAACACGAGTTTGACTCTTTAGTCACAAACAATACGTGGTCTGTGGTCGATTTACCGAAAGGTCAATCAGTAATTGGCTGCAAGTGGGTATATACGTTGAAGCGCAATGAACGCGGCGAAATAGAGCGGTACAAGGCACGTTTGGTGGCCAAGGGTTGTTCACAGAAATACGGCGTTAACTATTTAGACACTTTTTCGCCAGTGTGTCGATTCGAAACTATACGGCTGATACTGGCATTAGCAGCAGAGTTAAAATTACATTTACATCAAATGGATGTATGCACAGCATATTTAAACAGCGAACTTAAAGAAGTAGTGTACATGAAACAGCCAGAAGGTTTCACTGAAAATGATAAACCCACAAAGGTTTTAAGGTTGAACAAGGCCATATACGGATTGAAGCAGTCTGGAAGAGCTTGGAATTTCAAGCTAGACGAAGCGCTAAAAGGTCTAGGTTTTACTCAGTGTGAGAGTGAACCTTGTTTGTATAAACAGGATGTAGAAGGTAATCTATTTTTAATCCTTGTTTATGTTGATGATCTACTTTTAGCATGCCAGTCAAAGAGCGTCATGACTAAGGTTAAAGAACAAATATGTAAGACATTTGAGTGTATTGACAAGGGTCCTCTGCGTTTATTTCTGGGCATGCAAATCGATCGCGAAGGTGAACTAGGCGATATTACCCTTGGGCAATCACAATATATTAAAGAATTGTTGACACAACATGGTATTGAGGCATGTAGACCAGCATCAACACCATTGGATGCAGGTTTTCAGGTGGCATGCAATAACGAACAATGCGAGAAAGTTGATCAGATTTCTTATCAATCTACGATTGGTGCCTTGATGTGGTTGGCGATATCAACAAGACCTGACATATTTCATTCGGTAGCAAAGCTAGCACAACGAAACAAGGACCCACACCACGAACATTCGGCAGGAATTAAGCATATTTTAAGGTACCTCGCATCGACCATAAACACGAAGCTTCGATATAAGGCAAGTGGTCAAGCATTAATAGGTTACGCCGATGCAGATTGGGGCGGTAACAGAATTGACAGACGTTCATACACGGGCTATGTATTCTTCTTGGCAGGAGGGGCAATTTCGTGGAAGTCAGAAAAACAAAATTGTGTAGCGTTAAGCAGCACAGAGGCTAAATACATGGCAATGTCATCGGCAACAAAAGAAGCATTACATCTAAGGCGAGTTATAATTGAAATTGGGTGTGGTGATGGTCGAACTCCAACGATACTGTACGGAGACAATATAAGTGCACAAAATTTGGCAAAGAACCCTGTGCATCATGCAAGGACGAAGCACATAGATATAAGATATCATTTTGTCAGAGAGATTGTTCAAAAGGGTGACATAAAGTTAGAGTATGTATCAACAGATAGTATGATAGCCGATATTTTAACAAAAAATTTGTCAAAAAAGAAACATACAGATTTAATGAAATTGTTAAGTTTAGAATAATGACATTTGCATTGAGGAGGGCTGTTGAAATGCTACTTTATAAAAGCAACCCTAGCAATGCATATGTTCATGTTCGAATTATCGAACATAAGTATTAATAAGAAAGCACATTAATTTTAAACTTGTTTTCGAATGTAACCATCACTTGCGTTCTGTCAATAAAAGCAACAAGTCATAAGCGCACGCATAAAAACCAACATAAAGTACTGGTTTATATTTTTTTATTTATTTTTTATACTCTATTATTATAAAAAAAATAAATATATTATAAAAAAATGTTAGCTTGAAAAACGTTATAAATATTGTAAAAATTTCGCTGTCTCTTTGTGGCTATGCGTAATTGTATATTTTCCACAATGATTTCACATTGCACATCAAATATTTGTTTATGAACAAACAAATTGTTAGTTTTTGTTCCCAAAGTAAAGATGAAAGTTTCAAAAAATATACAGCAAAACAGTCATTGGTTGGAACATCGATGCTTTGCTAACATAAATAGATGCCTACTTTATCATAATACCGATGTTTCGAATAACGTAGGCCCCTTGTTTTAATTTTTCCAATACATGCAATTTTTTTTGTTTATTTATTATCTGTACTAACGTCACTGCACTTGGGAAACCACAATATTGTATTTTATCATTTTTGACTTTTACCTATTTCACTTCTAACGACTTGATATTTACTCCAGGACAGATTTCTGTACTTAAAACCAGTTTACAGTAAGTTTTTTTTTTTTTTAATTTTTATTGCAACTAGTTCATAAATATTTACAAATGACTAACAAGCAACTTAATTATGATAACATTACACAATTTTCACTCTACATGGCATAAAGCATTTCTATGGAGGTATGAGATCGCTAGGTTTAGTGCGTCTAAGCCTTCGTATTAATCCGTTGCTTTCAATTAAATTAAGTGCTTCTTCATTGATGTGGTTTATTAGTCTTTCTTTATGGGCAACTGCAATCTTGCGGATTTCGGTGTTGACGGAGTTTATTTTGAGGTCGCGCTCAATGTCGGAACTTCTGCTGTACCATGGTGCTTTGACAATGCACCTAAGGACCTTATTTTGGAAGTGTTGGATTTGGTTTTTCGTACTTTGACTGGCGCACCCCCATAGCTGCGCACCATAACTCCGTACTGGCCTTAGTATCTGCTTGTAAATTAACAGCTTGTTTTCTATCGTGAGAGCTGATCTGCTACCCATGAGCCATTGCATGTTTTTGAGTTTGATGTCCAATTCTTGCCTCTTTTTCTTCACATGCTCTTTCCATCGAAGTTTGCAGTCAAGTGTCATACCTAGTACTTGGCATAGTTTGAGTATGGGACCTGTTGATCATCTATGTATAGTGGTATATGTTGTATTTTAGTGTTTGTGAAAACTACGTGTACAGATATTGTTTGGCTAAGTTTATTTTTCCATGTATTAGTCCACTGGCAGATCTTATTTAACGCGGTTTGTAATGTGGCTGTCGATTCGCTTTCAGTTTCACCAACTGCAATCAAGCCGGTGTCATCTGCAAACGTTGCTGTGACGTAATTAGGATCAGACGGTAGGTAATGTGTAAAGATAAGGTACAGCAGAGGCCCAAGAACGCTGCCTTGAGGTACTCCTGCATTTATTTGTCGAATATTTGAATAAGCATCATCTTGCTTGACTGGAAAATAGCGATCTGATAAGTACGACTCCAAGATTTCGTAGTATTGCTTAGGAAGTATTAATTTTAGTTTAAAAAGCAAACCTGTGTGACAAACTTTATCGAATGCCTTTGCCGCATCGAGGAATACACTAGAACATACTTTTTTCGAGTGCTTTTTCTATTTCGTGCGTGATCCTGTGTACCTGGTCGATTGTAGAATGTTTACTTCGAAAACCAAACTGATGTGTTGGAATTATTTTTTTTCGTTCTATTATTTTATTGAGTCTTTTAATCAACAGCTTTTCAAACAGCTTTGAGATCACTGGTAGGAGTGATATTGGTCTATACGATGAAACTTCGTGTCCAGGTTTGCCTGGTTTTTGGAGCGTAATAACCTCCGCAGTTTTTCAGAGAATATTAACGTAATGAAACTCAAAAGATGCATTCATTATGCTAGTGAGAATTTGGATGCTTTTAGGTGGAAACTGCTTGAGTATTTCTGCAGTGATTATATCGAAACCAGGGGATTTTTTATTTTTTAGCATTTTAATTTATCTTTTTAGTTCGGCGCTCGTGACTCGTGGAATTTCTTCAAACTCTTGGAGCACGGATGTAGACAGGCTTTCGGATGTTGCCTCATGAGGTGTAAAAATATCAGCTAGATAATCTGCATATAGTTCTGCATTCTGGGAATTGTTATTAGCCCATTTTCCTTCTATTATCTTGAGAGGAGGACAGTGCATTTGTGGCCTTTTTAAGTACTTTGTGCATTTCCATAAAGAGTAATCCACGCGACGATCGTTGGACAATGAATGCAAGTAATGAGAAAAACCATCATTTTTAAATTTCTTTATTTTCCGACTAAGGTCGTGGGTCATTTTGTTTAGCTTAGTTTTATCTATTGGTGCTCGTGTTTGATGCCACTTGCTGCGAAATTTCCTCTTTATTGAGTAATGACTGCGGTTTTTTTAATAGTTGGAGTACTTTTCCATGCGGCAAGTTACACGTTGGACGTAAAATTTTGAGCTTCACTATCTAATCATTAACTATTTGTGCTGCATTATTTTTGCAATTTTGTAGAATTTCTTGAAGTAATGCCAGTAAGTATGTCCAAATCTAGTGGAAGGCTGCCACTTTCACTTGGCTGTACTATCCTTTGATTCCTCATTGATGTCGAGAAGTGTTGTTGTCATGTACTACGACGAGATCTTCTTATTTGACGTTTGACTGCGATTGGAGGAATTGTTGCGCTATTGCAACTCTAGTAGGTAATTCTTCGACCACAGTCGCCAGAACTGCTGTTTGAGTGAGTAAACATATTTTCATCTGTCGGAGAAGTGTGTCTTGCTGTCTAGTACCATGTTCTCCATGTCGCAACCTCGTTCGCCTCCGCAGATTACGTATTTTATGCGGAGGTGCTCTTGCTGGTATATCTTGTCTGTAGACATGGAGTCGTGCTGGCGAGAGGTGGGGAGGTCTCATCGAATGCCATATTAAGGCGGGCCCCGGCCAAAGTTCCCCTATGCGATTAATTGCCCGTTGATCAGCACACCTTATTAGTTTGAGGCCCTGGATTTTCTTTCAGGATATCCCTGTACACTTATCAAAGACTTCTGTTTATCAGATTCCAGTTTGCTTGTGAGATTATACCATCATGTGAACTGAAATCAATCACTGTATATAGCTTTTTTTTGCTATTTCCGCAAAAGTTTTCCTATCGTGATACTAATCGTCTGAGTAACGGACACTTCAGTTCTTTCGGCTCACCCATGTCCCTTCACTCGATCGTTTGCGCTTATTAATACGTGTGGCCAGTAAGAGGCCTCGCTGCCGTAGCGGCAGTTCCTGAAGTGATGGAGCTGGATGGGATACCAAGCTAAGGAATAACAGGGGAATCGTCGTCGGTACGGTAATATCCGCATGGTGATGGAATGGCCATCGCCGCTCTGCAGATGGATGGCTAGCCAATACCCATATGGAGATTATATCTTAGTTCGTGATGAGCAAACCCTCATGATATGGGAGTTAAACTACTACTTAAGCCTTATCCCCGCGGCAAGGATGCCAACATAATGAGAGCGAGTTGCAGTAAAAGCAATTCGTTCGCTTTTCCATAAAGCCATAAAGAATGATTTCCGCTTCTCGGAACTTGGAACTCTGAATATGTTTGTGGAATTTTGTGAATTGAAAATTTTAATTTTGAAGACTACGCTTGTTCGAAAAAAGGTGCCTTTTATAAGCACCTGCTTCGCGATCACTCCACTAAATGTATTCACATCGCCTATTGATTATATTTTTATCGTTACCCAAGGACAGCAGAGGGTTATTGATTTCAGACATAGCATCGATCATATGTTCTTATAGATCTCAACGAAAGCGACAAACAATTTAAGATCGAATTTGAAAATATAAGGCGTTTGTTGTTATACGCTCTCTTAAATCTTGCCAAAAATTGGAGAATTTTCTTCTGCTATCTGGAGGGATGGACAATATCGATTTAATTTAAATCTTGGTTTCTATATCAAAGCTTCAAGTCTATTACAAGCTGCATCATTTTCGTCGATTTCTTTAATGTCTGTTTAAGTTTTTTATAATTTTCATGGCATGTGAATTTATAATCTCAAGTTTAGATACACATCAATTTAAGAATACGCAACCTAACTTTTAAGTGTTTCCTTTTGTATTTTCAAAGTATTGGTGTTAGTCAACTGATTTTGCGGATTCGCACTTTTGCTTTTAATTTTTGTTCTCCCTTATGCGTAAAGTAACGTGTAATTGGAAATATGAAAATAGTAATGGGAATCTATCCAACGAGTTGGAGATGAGAACATGAAAATGAAAAAATCGTTCAAACTACACCAGAACTAACGAAAAGAAGCGTGAACCGATTAAAAACTGATCGGAGTTGGGAAGCCACAAAATCCTTGGAAAAAGGAAATACCAAAAATTCATTATATAATTAAGCTAACCGCCAACGAGAATAAAAGTCAAAATGTTGACCAAAACAGGGAAACGGTATGGCGTCGAAAATAAGCAAAAGCTTTTAATATGTTAATCTTGAATTGCTTAGGAATTTTAAGCAAATTCTCCCCCTACTATCTTATTTCAATTTAATTGGTATCAATATACAGCTTCAAATTAGAGCCACAAAATGTATCAAAAACCATTGGCTTTTTGCCCAGTCTTTGGCTGATTTCGAATTTACGCAATTCGAGGTTAAATGAAACAACGCGCCTTAATGTTGTTTTAAAATAAAATATGTAAACATTTAGATTCTTTCGGGTTTCACTATTTTTATTCAAAAAACGGATTTTAGAAATAATATGCTTTACTCCATACTTGGCTGAAAAATTTGCAATTTTTCTATCAATGACCCGTTGTTGAGTAATGGAGAATATCCCTGAGCCAGTGGTCCGTTAGCCGTAGCAACGTATAGTACATTGTGTAGCAGATGCAATCAACCGTTCCATGCTTTGCGCAAAAGTGCGGTGGCCTATGTTCTAAGTAGGGGTATATTCAGAAACGCATTATAAATGCGCAGTAATTGCAGCGCTGGCAACACTGCCAATGTGACAAGTGATGCAATTGATAGATTTGTTGACGATTTGCAAAAAGATTTGTTGCATTTATGAACGCGTTTTACACTAAAATGGAAGTATTATTGAGTTTAGTTGAGATTCTTTTCTATTTTCAAATCTCTATTCACTTTTTTTTATTTCTTCCGCCACCTTATTCCACAAAACACTCTTTTTCCTCCTCCCTGAAGCAAATTCACTTTCCATGCTCAGTCGGACTCTGAGAAGCAACTTTACTTCCGATGTACTTAGATAATCGCTAAAATCAAGAAAAATGTAATAAAATATTGTTTTAATGACGTATATTTAATATATCTTTGCATTAAAAGCTAAAAAAATTAGTTTTATACTCACTTTTCATCAGACATCATGTTAGCGTAATCAGCGGCAGTATTAAAATTTTTCCTGCAAACAATGCGTGACGTTTGATACAAAAATGGCGTTTTGGAACGCGATGCATTTGCAGTTCTGCCATATTTGCATTTCTGAACTCATTGCCAACACTGCAAAAGTACGTTGCGCATTATAATGCGTTTCTGAATATTCACTAGAGCGGCAAGATGCAAAATACATTTTTGATTGAGTTGCTCCGATGTGGCACGAATTATTGTGGGATCTGTCCATGCCATTTTAAATCAATGTGCGAAGTAAAGTAAACATTCATTCATCACATTCAACATCAAAAATAGATATTTTATTTTACTTACTTTACGCAAATAGAGTTAATTGAAGAAAACACTCAACGTCGAATTTAACAGCTTGGCTAGAATGCATATTTTAGTCGTTTTTGAAAGAAAAAATTTTGTGAATAGCACAATTGTTAGTGCAAACGGCAAATATTGTAGCCAAAAATAACACTTGTCAAATCGTTTAAGGCTAGTGAATTATACTACTGGTGTTTGTGCACGGGATCGTTTCTAGCGTCAACTTCCGTGCTGCAGAGTAGGCAGTAGTAAAGATGTGGGTAAGACCCCTGTTCACTTTACTAGTATTTTTATAGTTTTAATTTTTCTTTTCAGGTATTTATACAGGTTTGTATGTATAAACATAGGTATTAGAACACTTGAAAATGGAATTGCTTTGATTAAGGATTATATACACCTTTTTCCAGAATTTGTTAACAATCCCAATTGGTGATAATCTTTGTTATTTCTTATATTGATGGCACTACAATTCCGCTCGCACATGAATTATTTAGTTTCAATGCACTTCACTTTTCAATTATTTTAAGTTTAATAGTTTGCGCTGAATGGCGGCCGCCATAGCCGAATGGGTTGGTGCGTGACTACCATTCGGAATTCAGAGAGAATGCAGATTCGAATCTCGGTGAAACACCAAATATGCACTAAATTTTGTTTTTGTCTTACAACTTTTGTTGTTGTAATTTATTTTTTGTTGTTTTCTAGTAATTAGTAGAGAATCAAATACTAATTTAAAAAACATGAAATTAAAATATATTGTTTTGTTATAAAAGACTGAAATAAAATCCATTCCTATGTTAAAATGATTTTGGGCAATAAATGAAATGAAATGAAAGAAAAAAATAAAATAAAATAAATATTATAACAAAATGCTTTGTACACTTTATTTTGACGCTCACAGTATAACATCTACCATCCATATTCATGTGGGCAGAAAACAATCTTGACCTGCCTCAAAACACAGCTCATATGTATCTACATATCGTCCCCTTAGTATTAAAATAGCCTATAAATTTTTTGATGTTTTGAGAAAATGAATTTCAAACTTTTTGTCGAAAGTAGCTCTCACTCAAATCTCGGTATGTCTGTAAATATTTATTATTTTTTGACTGACGTTTTGACCCACTTTGTGGAACTAGAATTTGATAAAATTTTTACCACATATAAAACCGACGATGGAGAATCCAAAAATTCAATAAAAAAATAATAGCCTATGAGCACATAGGCTATTGTTATACTAAGGGGACGATATAAAAAATTCAAAAGCAAATAGACAAATATATGCAAACATATTTAGTCCAGTCAAAAGAAGATTTAAGTAAGTAATTTTAGGAGCATGCGAGTTTATGGTTTTATTATGTAAAACCTATCACTGTGAACTTAAGTTTGAGTTTTCGGGGTCGGGGGTTGTGTCCCGCGGCGGCCATCTTAAAAATAAGGGTGCAACTGGTTTTTTGCGGTTATCTCGTAAATTCCGAAAGTTACGAACAATTTATACTTTTTTGTAGATAATAATATTATCTAAAACTTTCATTTCAAACTTTTTATTGTAAAATTAATAATAAAGAAGTTATAAACAAAATTACGCGAAAAATTAAGGGATGAATTGTTTTAAAGCGTAATAACTTTTTTTTTTTGATTTTATGGAAAATATACATCAGAGCTTTTTTATAGAGCATTATTTTGTGAACATTTTTGACTATAAGTTTTTTCCGCTATGCTTATTTAGTCTTATGATTTTGAACTGCTAAGCGGAGCAACCAATACATTAGCGAAGCCTATAAGCGTATACGAATATCATATACATTGCATTTATCTACTTTTCTTAGTGATGTTATTATGTATTATTGTATTGTTAATTTTGTACGCAATTATATTCATATTTTATATAAATTATTGAGACTCCTTTCCGCACCACCTAAGAGGTAGAGTCTGCAGCGAGTTTTTTTTTATGTGGTCTCCCCTGTAGGCCTAATCCACTAATTTTTTATTTATCATTCAATTTTTTTATTATTTTGGATGGTCCAGGTTCTGGATCGTCCATGTCAATGTCAGTGTCAGGTCCTACCTGTATGTCGATGGGTGATAAGTCAAGGTCGTCATGTTCAATGACTTTGATAAAGTTTCATAGCCAGTATTGCGGAAACATATGATTGTTTCTCGCGTTGATAAATTCCAAATTGAAATATCGTTACCATATTTATGAAGCAAACGTTCTTTTATGGTCCGGTTTTCTGGAATATAATCTGTTTCAATTTTTTTCATTAATTCGGATAATTTAAACTGGCATTCGTCAGCATTACTACGTAAATATGAATAAATATACTCCATTGCGATGCCAATTTTATCGCCTTTATCACTGACTTTTCTTTCACCGTGCAAGTTGACCCTCCACAAACGTTTGCTGCAATTCGTATGGTACTTTGCACCAAGAGCAACCAAGTCTGGAATGTCTTTGATACGATTCAATATATCAATAGAAGTGAGATCGGTACGTTGTGAAAGCAAATTAATAAGTGACGTTTTGAAAGTCGGCTTAGATATGACTGATATGCGATTCCTACGTTTTTCGCTGATGTTCCGGTCGTTAGATATGGCATCAGTGCAAATGAAGCAAAGATTGGAAAAATCAAAAATAGGTATATGGACTTCAGATACAGAATACGAAGTTGACAACGTAGTAGAAGTACTGCCACTACTATTTCTACGTTGTTTTACTTTATCTGTTCTTTTATCTGAGTAATATTTATAACAAGCAGCATGGACTGTAACTTGTGAAACACTAAGTAAAAATTGCTGATGATCGCTTCGACCTTT